>JAJPUD010005023.1:78767-162479 GCA_023553655.1 Myrmecobius fasciatus | reverse complement strand
GAAGGAAGGAAGGAACAAAGAAAAAGTGTTATGTCTTGACTACATTAGCTCAGGAGCTTCCTAAGAGTAGACTCTTTCTCTCTTATTAGGCTGAGGAATCCCTGAAGATACATTTCCCTGATCAGACCTGGGACTTTCTTACTTCCATCAGTCTTTATGGTGTCAGTCATATGAAATCCACATGATAATCCCATTCTAGGTGGCAATCCTTGAATGCTCCCCACCCTCACCAGTGTCACCTTATCCTTTGATTTCCAACTCTCCTTCTTGCCAGATTAAGTATTGCCTAGAAACTGATGTCCTGGCTGGCAATGATGGGACAGAAGGACCTTGCTTGGACCAATCCTTGCCACAGAAGAACGAGGCTCAAGAAGCCAGTGGGTATATTTCTTGTCTTCTTGACCAGACCTGTGATATCATGAGTCTAAGAAACTCCCTCTACCAATGCAGATCAGTCACTACTCTGCAACTGACAGTCTTGGAGAAATTCTAGCACTGTTCCTTCCTTGATTAGAGCCTATCTATCCTATCTACAACTTATCTAAATGTAGCTATTTGCATATTGTCACCCCTATTAAACTGCCAGGAGAGCAGGGACTGACTTTATTGGTTTTTAACTATTAAAAGTATCCCCAGTACTTATGCCTGGAATATAGTAGATGTTTAATAAGTATTTATTTACTGACTGATGATCACTAACAGATTGAGTCAAGATAAGTTGACACTTGCTTATCAAGCATCTGCTCTGTGCCAAACATTATTCTAAGAAATAGAGTTGTGAAAAAAGGCAAAATCAGGTCGCTTCTCTCTAGAAAATAACGGTCTAATGGGGGACACAACATAAGACTGTATTATACAAGATATATCAGAGAGAAAACAGAGAGTTTAAAAATATTTATTTCCTATGTTTAACACATTTGCACTTGTATAATCTATATCAGACTGTTTGCCATCTAGAAGAAAGGGAAGAGAAGGAGGGGAACTTAAAATCTATTAAAAATGAATGTTGTGGGGCAGTTAGGTTGTGTAGTGGAGAGAACACCAACTCTGAAATCAGGAGAACTTAAGTTCAAATCTGGCTTCAGACTGTGTGACCCTGGACAAGTCACTTAACCGAATGACCTCAGGGGGAAAAAGAATGTTGAAAACTCTCTTTACATGTGATTGGAAAATAAAATTCCATCAAAATTTAAAAAAAAAAAACTTATTTCATTTGCCTTGCCCTTCGGCCTTAGGTTAAAAAATGGTGGTCTCCTTTTTTGCCCTAAGGTTACTCCCTTTTTTAATCAAGGCAGTCAGAAGAGGATGCTTCTCCTAGTCCTTATCTAACAAGTCAGGAGAAGGTAGGTGGCAGTATCTGTGTTAGAGATCCCTGAATCTCAGGCAGAAGATCAGGCCATCCCAAGTCAAGAATAACCTTGGCTAATGCTAGTCTTAGATCCTGGCTGAGAAAGCAGGCCATGGCTGGCCAATGGGAACTTAAGCAGTGTGAATTTAAAGACATTTCCACTGGACTCTGGGATGAGTAGAGAGAGTGTTGTGTAATGGTTAAGATAGTCAGGAAAACTGGGAAGTGAATCTGGCCTCTGACACTGAACTAATTATTATATGACAACATAAACCATGAAAAGAACATTGCGTCTGGAGGCAAAAAACTTGGTTTCAAATCCTAATTGAGGCAGGTTTTCTTTATTCATTCACCCAGTTGAATGAATAAATAAAAAGCATCTGTAGAAAGTTATCCAATAGAAGAGACAAATCCTGAGCTCAAGAACTTTCCATTTTAATGCGGAAAACCACACATAGAAAAAAAAGGTATAGTGAAGACTTAGGCACATGATCACCACAGCTGGTCTACTGGTCATCAGACCTTACCATTAGCTCAAATCAATTCTGGCTTTATAAACTTGGTGGTTCATCACCAGGAGCAGGATGGAAGGGATTGAATTAGAAACAAATCTGGGAAAGGAGAGGGATGACATTGGGCAGAGCTTGGGGTGGAAAGCTTGGTGGAAAATCCAAGAACCAATTTCCTTCAAGTGGTTTCCTTCTGTTCCTGGAGCAGTGACGGCAGAAGTGGGGTTGTAATTTATATCCTTTTTATTCCCGCATCATGTATTTTTAAATTTTAATAATTAAGGCAGCTTTAACCAGACTTTGTAGTCCACGAGTGCTCATTTTTAAAAGAAGGATGGGAAAACCTTAAGCTTACTACACTAAGCCAAATTTGGACTTAATCATAAAAAGAATGGTGGCCAGGGAACTCTCACTGGGAAAATTACAAGGATGGTGAATAGAGTATACTAGCCAATAGGATTAATAAAAGCCTAAAGAAAGTTTAATAAGAGAAGATATGGCATACAATTAAAAGAATGCAATCAATCCTGAACTATTTAATGAAGTAATTGATCTTGTTAAGTGGCTATTAGCAGAAACTGCATTGTAACCAACTATACATTTATACGGAGGCTTATCCGGTGTAAATAAATTGCTATAACAAGCATATCATACCAAAACAACCTAAAAATAGACATTAATTTGCCAAAGGAGGAAGGACAGAGAGAGAGAAAAAGAAAAGGACAAAGGGAAAGAGACAGAGACAGAGGGAGAGGGAGAGAGACAGAGAGAGAAAAAGAGAGATAGAGACAGAGACAACAGAGAGACAGATGACAGAGAGACACACAGAGAGACAGAGACAGAGAGATAGAGAGAGAGAAATGTTAAATTTAACACAAGTTTAGAATATAAACTCATTGTGTGGATCACAACATAGCATTTTTACTTCTTTTGTTGTTGTTTACTTGAATTTTATTTTCTTTCTCATTTTTTTCCTTTTTGATCTGATTCTTCCTGTGCAGCAAGATAATTGTATAAATATGTATGCCTATGTTGAATTTACATAGATTTTTACCATGTTTAACATATATTGGATTATTTGCCACATAGGAGAGGAGGTGAGGGGGAAAGGAGGGAAATTGGAACGCAAGGTTTTACAAGGGTCAATGGTGAAAAATTACCCTTGCATGTGTTTTGAAAATAAAAAGTTTCAGGGGCAATTAAGTGGTGCAGTGGATAGAGCACCAGCCCTGAAGTCAGGAGACTCAGACATTTAACATTCCCTAGCTATGTGACCCTGGGCAAGTCATTATGCTAAGTTCTATGGATATCAAAAAAAGAGCCAAAAGAAAATACCCACACTCAAGGAGTTTACAATCTAATGGGGAAGACAACATGCACACAAATATATACAAAGCAACTTATATACAGGATGAATTGGAAATAAATAAGAGGGGGAAGGTAGTGGAATTAAGAGGGGCTACGGAAGACTTGCTAGAAAAGGTGGAATTTTAGTTGGGACTTAAAGGAAGCCAGAAAAGTTAGTATTTGGAATAGATGAAGGGGAAGAATGGACAACTATAATCTGCCTCACTCTAATATTTTCCCTTTGCTCTTAGTTCTGCTCCTGGAGACAGTCTAGCTTGCCCTTCCATCTGCAAACTTTTGTTGAGGTAATGTGGAATTATCCGACAGTCCAAGGTTGTAAACCTGGGGGATATGAGGGTTGTATTTCCCTATAGTAGAAAAGGTAGAAGGGGGAAAGGTTTAGAAGGAAAGATATTGAGTTCCATTTTGGAAATATTGAATTTAAGATATTTACTGGACAACTAGTTCAAGATGTCTGAAAGGCACTTGGAAATGGCATATTTTATGATGTAACTAGTGTCTCATAGTCAATTAGTAAAAAGAATAAGAATGACTGGAGCTGGGAGAGGGAGTGTCTTGTACATGGAACATCCAGGACAGCAGTGTCACTCACATAGGAGAGTAATTTGTAAGATTAGAAATCTAGGAGAACGCAAGTTCTGAAGGGCTTTGAACTCCAAACAGAGCATTTTGTATGTCCTGGAGGCAACAGGGAGTCACTAAAGTTTAGTAAGCAAGGGAAATAATATAATCAAATCTGAGTATTAAGAAAATCACTAAATGGAGAATGAATTGTAGTAGGGAGAGACTTGAGGCAGTCAGGAAGCCACCCCTGCCTGCTCCTCCCCTGATCTTGCAGCTATTGCAATTATCCAAATGTGGAGTGATAAGGGTCTGCACCAGTTTCAAAGCAGTGTCAGACGAGAGAAGGGAGCATATTCAAGAGATTTTGCAAAGGTGAAATCGACAGACCTTGGCAATAACTTGATTATTGGCGGGGGTATGGTAGGGGAGGTTTAGAAATAATGAGTCCAGGAGGATTTCTATGTTGTAAGCCTGGAGGGTAGTATTGCCCTATAATAGAAAAGGTACAAGGGGGAGGTTTAGAAGGAAAGAGAATGAGTTCCATTTTGGATATTTTGAATTTAAGATATCAACTGGACATCTACTTTAAGATGTCTGAAAGGTAGTTGGAGATGGCAGATCATTTTATGATTTACCTAATGGCTCATAGCCAATTAGTAAAAAGTACAAGACTAGAACCCAGGTCTCTTGCTTCCCAATCTAACACAGTCTCCTCTAGACAGAGCATAAGCAAGAAATTTATTAACAAAGATGTACTAAGTGTTTACTATCTGTCAGATACCACTACCACCACCACCCCCCAAAAAAGAAAAAACTCACAGTATCAGGTATCAAACTAATATGACTTGGGGTTTGAAATACATCAATTAGTCCACAAAAATTCTTGTCTAAAGGACTCAATATATCAATATACAGATCTGTGATTTTACCAGAATGGAAAACTTCCAGTATGGACCTTTTATCCACTGATGCAGATTGTAATCCTTCTTTAACTTAGCCAAGTGCTAGAGAATTTCTGATGTTAAAGCCATATTGGAGTTCTATCAACTATCAAACCAATACACTCCACTGTCTTCATTCCTAGATTTTTCTGGTGAGGGGAACTGGAACCAAATTCTAAAGAAACCTTGTCCCTGAACTTAACAGCAATGGTTGGTTGTTATCTGTTCTTGAAGAGGACCCAAATGGCATTTTTATTAGAGCTGAGTTACCTTATGTCCAACTGTGACTGATGTGGTTCTTTATTTTGGAAAATTAGGAAAGTTCACCAGGTCATATGATCCAACCTCCTGTCTCCAAGCTAGGTTGTATGTAAACTAGTGTCCTGTAACCTGTACTCTACCTCACAATCCAAAGATTATCTGGTCTTTCTCATCTTTCTCTGATCCTTTCTATGCATCTCCAAGGTATTCTTGGTAAGTAGTTAGCCATGAAGTAAAAGAAAAGAAAAGCCAACCCTTTGTGGAGGGTTTTGAAACATGATCATAGATTTAGAAGATGGAAAGGAAAAGACCTCATGGGCTACCAAGCCCAATCTCTTATAAATGAGGAAGATAATTACTTGCCCGAGGTCAAACATAAGTGGGATTTGAACCCGGATCCTCTGAACCTAGAATTAGCTCCATTTCAACCTATGAATAAAATTTGAATTTTTGAATATAAAATAAAATCTGAAAATTTAAATAATGTGAATAAAAAAAATTATTAATCCTCAGAGTCTCTACAAAATTGGGAATCCCCAGTGGCACATGAATTCAATAGTTCCCCTCTCCAGCCCACATTAGTTTAAGCCTAATGTTGTCACAGACAAAACTTTGAAGAAGTTTAATTTTGTCAGTGACCCCTTCCATTTCCTTTGTTGGTTCCCCTCTCCCTTCCTAGGACCCACAAGACAGAGAAGCTCCGCCAAGAGAGAACTTTGAGGTTTCACTTCTGCCATTTTGTTTGCCAGGGTCTGCCTGGTAACAGACTTCTCAGCTAGTAGTTGGGGCAGGGTTGGGAGGGGATAGAATCTCATCATAGCCAGCCTCAGCTGCTTCTAGCTGAGAATAAGGGGCAAAGAACCACTGTGTATGTTGGTGTTTTGATGCCCATTTGGATCCTGTCAAATTTGGTCCCAGCCTCTCTCAATTGGGGTGTGATTATTGAGAAAACTAGGCAGTCATCTACAACAGCTTCCAAAAAGCAGTTACTAAGCTCCTTCTCTATTTAGAACATGATACTAGTCACAAAAACAAAACCAATGTCCTAAGGGACTTAAATTCTACTTGGGAGGTGGGTAGAAGATATCTAGTGACCAAATAAGATGCACAACCAATCATGGAAGGAGAGACCACTAACAGCCAGGAGGATCAGGAAAAGGTTCCTATTAGGGGTGGCCCTGAGCTGATCCTTGAAGGAAGCAATGGATGCTAAGAGTAGAAGTGAGAATAATGCATGTGGGAGAGTGAGAAATGTGTTGTTCAATCTGGACTGTTTGGTGGGATGCAGAGTTCATGAAGGAGAGTGATATGAAAGATCCGGGAAGAAATATTGTCAGGGACTTTAATGCCAATCAGGGATGTTTCTATTAGGCCACCCCTGAAGCTTTTCTAGACTCCCCCCAAAATAAGTCCAAAAAAGCTACTATCAGCCTTTCTGTTGTGGATCCCTGAATAGATGGCAAAAAGAGACCCAAAGATCACAAATAAATAAACTGGGATAGATCTTAGATCCTAGTTGGTTAGTTGTTGTCCTTCCTTCTCAAAAAGGACCAAAATGACATCACTATGTAGTCGACTTAGTGTCTGACTGTGGCTGATCCAACCAATACCAGTTTGGAATCTCTCCCGCAGATCAGACACAAATAGTCCATATGAACATCGGGGGGCTTCTCTGATTTTATACAACTCATGTTTCTTTTGGGCTAATTCAATTCTTTTCACAGAGTGCAGCACCTTCTCTGATGAGGGCACACCATGCTGGGTGGTCCCATGCCAGTGTCTGCCATGTCATACAATTGATTCTAAAGTTCTTAAGAGAGACCTTGAGAGTGTACTTGTATCAATTTTTCTGACCACTTTGTGAACTCTTGCCCTGTGGGAGTTCTCCATAAAATATTTTTTTTGTCAAAGGTACATTTGGCATTTGAACAATGTGGCCAGCCCAATGGAATTGTGTGCTCTGCAGGAGAGTTGGAATGCTGGGAAGTTTAGTCTTGCATCATATCCTGCCAGGTGATCTTCAGATCCTAGTTAACAGTGAAAGAAAAATATTGTAACATGGTTAAAAAAAAAAAAGAGCATCTCCTAGCAATGTGACTTTGAAAAAAATTTCTTAATAGCTCTGAAAGCCAAGGACACACACACAACTGTAGATGTTGATCCCTTCCAGCTAGAAGATTAGGGAGAGACCTGGACCTATGTCTAAATTGCCTTCACTCATCATTATCCAGCATCTGTAAGTCATCATCTGTGGCTCTGACCCCAGGAAGGGGCTCTGACATCAGCCAGTGGGACTAGATCAGGCACAATAATTATGGTAGATTATGGGACCAAGCTTGGAAAAACATGGGGCATCCTGAGATGCTCCTTCCTCTTTCCTAAGAAATCCTCCCAAACCCCTACTTCCCCTTTCAGAGTGATTGTTCCCTGTCTAGTTGTCTACATAATCCAGGGACCAGATCCTCCTGGTTTATAATCACCTCTTCTCTCCTCTCCTCTCCTTCTTCTTTCTTCTCCCTTTCCCTCTCCCTCTCCCTCTTCTTTTCCCTCTCCCTCTCCCTTTCCATCTCCATCTCCATCTCCATCTCTCTCTATCTCTGTGTCTGTCTGTCTGTCTCTTTCTCTCTCTCTTTCTCTCCATAACACACATGCAACACAACAACATGCATACAATCACATAAATGCAAGTATACCTTCCTCCTCATATAGTCATAGGATCATAGATCAATGAATCAACTAATCAATCAATAAATATTTATTAAGCACCTACTCTATGTCAGATACTGTGCTAATCACTGGGATTATAAAAAGAGACAAAAAAAAAAAACCAGTCTCTGAAGAGGGAGTACATTTCAAACCTGGAGGATTCAGTCTAAAACCCGCCATTTAACAAGTATTATCAAACATCTGTTATGTGTCAGCCATTGTTCTAAGCCCTAGGGATCCAAGTCCTGAGATCCTACCCTTAAGATCAATCCTGGCCAATTTGGAAAGCTTGAGATGCTCTTGTTTCCTAAGAAAGTCTCCCTAGTTCCCTCTTCATCTGCTCCTCATTCACTGTGGTAGGGCAACTCCCCTGCCAGAGACCTCCAAAACCCAGAGATGAACTTGAAAATTTTTGAATCCCTCCCTACCCAGATTGCCTCAAACCTCCTCCTAAATCTTGCTACATTCTGCTGGAAATTGGGTCCCAAAGAACTGCCTATAGAGGTATATTAGCTCACAGATGTTCACTTCTCCTATTTGATTTCTCTGATTACCTTGAGCTGTTTGGGATCCCTTTGAAATCTTCCCAATAGTCCTAGCTAGTGCTTTGTGCACATCCTATCTCTGACAGGTGCTACATAAGAGACTATGGATAAGTCATTTACATTCCCAGAGCTTCAGTGTATTCACCTATAAAATGAAAGGTTGGCATTCTGGAAGCAATTTGGGACCATGGCCAAAGGGCTGTAAAATTGTGCATACCCGTTGATCCAGAAGTGCTACCACTGGGTCTGTATTCCAAAGAAATCAAAGAAGGGAAAGGACCTACATGTACAAAAATGTTGTAGCAGCTCTTTTTGTGGTGGCAAAGAATTGGAAAATGAGTGGATGCCCATCAATTGGGGAATAACTAAATAAACTCTGGTATATGAAAGTAATGGAATATTATTGTTCTATAAAAAATGAACAAGCTAATTTTAGAAAGGCCTGGAAAGATTTATATGAACTGATACTGAGTGAAACAAGCAAAACCAGGAAAACATTGTAAACAGCAACAAGATTGTGTGATGATCAACTATGACTGGACTTGATTCTTCTCAGCAATTCAGTGATCCAAGGAAATACCATTAATCTTTGGAAGGAAAATGTCATCCACATGCAGAGAGAAAACTATGGAAACACATTATATTAACTTTTTTTTCTTTTTCTTCTGTTTTTTTTCTCTCTCATGGTTTTTCCTTTTTGTTCTGATTTTTCTCTCCCAACATGATTCATGAGGAAGTAGGTTTAAAAAAATGAATGAACATGTATAACCAGGGAAAATGTTTTTTCTACATATAACTGAAGAAAATAAAAAATTTAAAATAATAAAGAAAATTTAAAAAATTGAAAGGGCTGATCTTGATGCCCTTACACTTCTGAACTGATGAACATAATGTCTATGGCTATGTTTATCGGTTTCTGAATGGGTTTTATATCAGTATCTTATCCTTTCTATAAAGAATATAAAGACTAACCTCCTTTCCTTCCTTTTCCCCCATCAAACCAAGAGCTCCCTGAGACTATGTCTACTATCAAACTGAAGGGGACGTGGTATAGTGGAAATCACATTGTCTCTGAAGTCAGAGGTCCCAGATCCAAATCCTTCCTCTTCTAGAACCTGTGACTCTTGAGCAAGTCACTTCTGCATCCTGGACTTCAATCTCTCCCTAAATAAAAGAAGGAAATTGGATGAATGGGTTCTGAGGAACCCTCCAGCTACAGCTCTGTGATGCACTGGTCTTCACCTACTCACCTGCCTTGATGTCTCTTACAGTAAATATCACCACAATTAGCAAACAAGATGTGAGTCTTCCCTCCCTTCTTCTCTGAAACTCCACATTCATCAGTCAAAGACTGCCTGGTCACCTCAGTAACATACCCATTGCATAAAGGTTCAATCTCTAAACCTTCTACCTTGGCAGAACTAAAGTGGAACATGAGCTTTCTGGATACAAAAGGTTCCCTACTCCTCTTCATCATACCAACTGAGATTGGCCCTGCCAAGGTCCTATCAGTACCAGCTCTGGTATCTGTTGTCATTCAGGGTACCTAGGAGGCATAAGAGTGTCAGAGATATTATTTGTGGTGAAGACTAAAAACACCAGGTGTTATTAAGGGACTGGTCAGGGATAAGATGCCAGCTTGTTATTTATGTCAATGAATCCAAGCCGCAAAAGAAGTTGGTAACAAAACTAACCCTAGATAAGACTAAGTTACGATTTCAGAAAGGCCTTGGGAGTAGGAAGGATAATAATTATTCCGGCACAAGTCATTTGCATAGGTTTCCTGAGTGAACAGTTCTTTCTTTGGGAATCTCCCTCCCAAGAAAACCCAGATTGAGTGTTCCGTATCTCACCTTAGTCACCTCCTTTTCCTACAACCCTGATCAGATCCCTGGATGTGGCTCTTAATCAGTTCCTCAGAGACATGAAGACTTGGGAAAGAACTTCCTCTATCACAGGCTTTCTTTCTAACAAAAGGCAAAGACCATTCCAGATGCCACAAAGGAATAGGAGTTTGAATTTGCTTCTTACTGAGTGGTTGGTGTGATGAGCACTAACAAGGGGGGGGGATGGGGTAGAGGTGGAGTTGACAATGTCTCTGTGTGTCTCTTAGGGTAGAAAAGATGGAAGCCTTCTTCCTACTATGTACCTACCATCTGTTTCCTACTCCATCCAACACTGCACCATGGGTGGGGAAGACATGATGTTATGAAGAGGCTGATCTCTGCAGACAGAGAAACTGGGTTCTCATCTTGCTTCTGATCTATGTGACCTTGAGAAATATGTTCCTTCATCTATAAAATGAAAGGTGGACTTGGTTGCCTATGAGATCCTATCCAGTTCTAGATCTATGGTCCCCTACTCAGAAAAAAAAAAAAAAAACATTTTTCTTCCCATGTTTGTGGCTTGAGATAATAGAACTTCTGGCTGAAGAAGACTGGACAATATCTGACCTACTTAGCCCCAGCCTGTGACCCTCACTGCACATAGCCAATCCTCTCCATGACAAGTGATCATAGAGTTGATTTGACCTACTTAGCACCAGATGATGGAACCAAAGCCAAAAACAGAGTGTCCTGTTTAAGGAACAGCCAAAAGGCCGGTGTCCTTAGAAAACACAGTATGAAGTAAGTGGCAAGGGAGAAGAAGACTAGAGTAGTAGAACATGGGCAGGTTATAAAGGTTTAAAAGCTAAATGATTTAAATTTGGAACTGGAGGCAATAGAGAACTGTCAAATAGGGATCCTACACGTTTTAGGCAGGTTATTTTAGGAAGAGACTTGAGGGAGCAAGAACAATCAACCATCATTGCAATAGTTCATGTGGGAAGCAATGATTATATGCACCAGGATGATAGCAGAGTCAGAGAAAAGGAGGAGGAAAAGCAAAAGTCATTTCTAAAGTAGAACTTTCAGGACTTTGATCTGGTAACAGTGGCCTCCTGACTGTTCCAGGAACAAGACCCTCCATATCTTAGTTCTGAGCATTTTCTTTAGCTGGTCCCCATGCTTGGAACAGTCTTTTTGCTGTGCTCTAATTACTGATAATCCTGGTTTCCTGTAAGTCCCAATTAAAATTCCGCTTTCTAGAAGAAAACTTTCCTAACCAGTCTTAACTCCACTACTTCCCCTTTTTAATTATTTCCTAATTATCTTGTAAATAGCTTGCTTTGTATATATTTGTTCACAGGTTGTCTACCCCAGTATATTTGAGGGCAGGGGCAGTTTTGCCTGTTTTTGACTCTCCAGAACTTAGCACTTAATAAATGTTTATTGAATCAAATTAACTTGGCGACAGATTAGATAGGGGGATAGGGATAGAGTGGGAGTAAGGAATCAAGGATGAAACTTCAGTTACTAACTTCGGTGACTAGAAAGATGGTAATACTGAATAGTAATAGGGAAGTTGTCAAGAGAGTAGTTTTAGGGAAAAGATAATACTATATATATATATATACATATTACTATACTATACTATAATACTATATATATTATATATATATTAAAGACGTGTAGTTTGAAATATCTATGGGACATCTAATTGGAGATGTTTAATAAGTTGTTGTATAAGCAGCATTGGATGTCAGGAGATATATAGAGATGGATAAATAAATCTGAGAATCGTTTGCATAAAGATGATAATTTAATCTATGGAAACTGATGAAATTACCAAATAAAACAGCATAGAGGAAGAACAGAAGGCCCTGGAGAGAGGCTTAGAAGATGCCAACAATTAACAGGAGTGTGAAGTTAAAGTTCAGGAAATGAGACTGAGAAGGAACAATCACTCATATAAAAGAAAAACCACAAGATAAGTGTATCACAAAAACCTAGAAGAAAGTGAATATCAAGGAGAAGAGGGTGATTGACAGTGTTAGTGGCTACAGAGCACAAGGATGAGGACTGAAAACCCATTAGATCTGGCAATTAAGAGATTAAGGGTAGCTTTCAGTTGAATTATGAGTTCAGAAGCCAGATTGCAGAGCACTAGGCAGAGAGAAGAGAAGACAAAATTTGGAGGTACCAACTGTAGATGGCCTTCTGAAGGAATTTAGCCAAGAAAGGAAAGAGAGTTATAGGATGATAAATATCAAAAGCAAATCAAGTGAGGGGGTTTTGAAACAAGGGAGGCATTTGGGATGGTAGATTTTATTCTATATTATAAATTAATTTGTCTTAGTCCAGGTTTCCATAATGATTTTGGAGAACTCTCATGGGTTATAGATATGTAAATTTGACTAAGCATCAACTACCCTCATATCATTAAGAGAATTTGATTGAATGCTGGAGTTGGAGTCAAGAAGTTTTTAGTTTAAATTTCATCGCAGACGCTTTCTAGCTGTGTTTCAATAGGTAAATTTAACTTCTCATACCTCATTTTGAATCTCTGAGATTAATGAGGTAATTCAGACTAGATGGCTTCTATGATCTATTCTCAGTCACATTTTTAGTTGAGTAGATCCTTTTACTATTCAATTTAGATTTCCATTATTAGGTTCTACTTCCTAACCTTCTTGAAATAGTAGTTTACCTTCAAGAGTGCTAGATCTAATTCTCTGAAGGTCTTATCTATTTCTCTTGGCTGGTTTCCCTACTCAGACTCTCATTATTCAGCTATATTCCCTCCCAGTCATTTTTGTACAATATAGTTAAGTACTGGGCTATGTAAACTATTTGCAAAGACAGCATAATCTGGCAAAGGCAGTAGCAGACTCAGCTAAGACTTCCTGTCACAGGAAGTTGTCTTCCTGAGTCACAGATTGTCTTATTTCTCGGTGCTAAATGTGGTACCCTGGATTCAGATAACATAAGATCATCAGTTGAGTTGGCCCACCAATAGGGAAGGTTTTAGGAACAATTATCTTCACTAGATCTTGTCCCTGGTACCACTGGCATTTCCTAACAATGATCCTGTAGAATAAAGTTCTGGTATACAGATGATTAATTTTCTTTGGGGGTGTACCTAACATCTATCCATCATAGCCAAAGAAAGAACAAAAGACTAATTAGCCTTCCATTTAAGCTGTCTCCATATGGGACCCAGACCTGATTTCCTTGATCTGCAAGCTCCAAGTTGTTCACATCCCCTATTAATTTTCCTGGGAGCCACTTTAAAGTTGCTAGCACTCCAGAAATCCCTGATATATGTGTTCAAATTGACTCTATTTCCAGTAAGCTAAGTAAGGCAGCCTTCTCCTTAGCTTTTTCAGCCATGAAAATGTAATGGAACTCACTACAAAGATTTCACCCTCAGAATAATTCTCTGTACTATGTATCTGAGTACCTGACACTTAATAGCTATGTGACCATGGGCCAGTCACTTCTTTATGGGATTCATTTTCCCATCTGTCAAATGGGAATAAAAATTCCTCTTGTCCCTACTTTAGAGGAGATAATGTATGCAAAGTCCTTTGCAAATTTCAATTTATTTTCAAATTACCTGTGAATTTTTCAAGATAATTCTGAATATCCCCTGGTTGGGATTATCTCCAACTGGATTCAGGTTTAGATCAGAATTGGATGAAATAATTTGATTCTTTCTAGTTCTAAAATACTGTAGAGATTTAAAGTTTGGGAAGCTCTTCACTTACAGCCATCTTTTAACTTGGGTGTTTAGACAGTACATGGATTATGATGCCGATGTTACAGGTGAGAAAACTGAGGCTCTGAGAGAGTAAAGGACTTGCTCAATCACAGAACTTTGTAAACATATGAGGAAGGATTTGAACCCAGGTTTTCTGACTCCTTATTTAGTACTCTGTCCACCATTTCATACTATTGCCTTCATAAAAAGTAGGGTGAGGTTGTAGTGTGAGAGTGCAGAGCAAAACAGAACCTTTGGAGCCAATGCACCTAACCTCTCTTTCTCCCATTAAGATGCACCTTTGTTTTAGGTTCAAGACAATGGCAAGTGTAATGATGGTCCCCATGATCAACCTGGGGCTATCCCAAGATAGGAGCTGCTTCTTCTCTAGAAAGCTAGATTTCCCTAGAGAGATTTACATGAACTGATGCTAAGTGAAATGAGCAGAACCAGGAGATCATTGTGTATGGCGACATCAATATTATACAACGATCAATTCTGATAAATATGATTCTTTCCAACAATGAGATGACTGATGTCAGTTCCAATGATCTTGTGTTGAAGAGAGCCATCTACATCCAGAGAGGGCATTGTGGGAACTGAGTGTGGATCACAACATAACATTCTCACTCTTTTTGTTGTTGTTCGCTTGCATTCTGTTTTTTATTCATTTACTTTCCTTTTTGATCTGATTTTTCTTGTGCAGCAAGAGAATTGTATAAATATCTTTACACATATTTAATTCAACATATATTTAACATAAACATATGGTTTTTGTTTTTGTTTTGTTTTTGCTGAGGCAATTGGGGTTAAGTGATTTGCCCAGGGTCACACAGCTAGGGAATGTTAAGTGTCTGAGACCAGATTTAAACTCAGGTCCTCCAGACTTCAGGGCTGGGGCTCTATCTACTGTGCCCCCTAGCTGCCCCTATTTTAATATGTTTTTTAAAAAAAGAAAGCTAGAGTTCCTTGAAGGCAAGGGTGATCTCCCCTAAAATAAGTAGATCATGGATTGTTGCCTTTTCCATCAGACTCCACACTGTTTAACTCTGACATTAAGCTAATGCTCAAGAACGTCACTCGTATGTTTCATACTGGGTCAGTTCCTTCTCTGACAACATCTGATGGTGATTATGCTCAAAGACTTCCTGTCTTCCCCACATACTATTTCACTTCAATTCTGATACCTTTCATTGTTGCATGGGTTCTACCTGGCAACAGATGCCCCATATGACAGTAATAGGATGGGATGAATCTGATAGATCCAATCCCAGGGTAAGTGGGAATGAGGCATAGGGAGCCATTGTGTATATATACAGGCATCTTTCCCCTTTTGGATTCTGCAAAAGGTAAAACTTGGGGAGGATGCTCTGTAGCTAGTCTGCAGAGCAAGATGGCAAATCAGAAGAGAAAGAAGTCATTCTTCACTTGGATGTTCATTCTAGGAGGCTTTGCTGTGAGAGACACTCTGGCAGGTGAGTCTGGGGAAACAGCAAGGAGAGCTCAGAATTTTGGAACTGTAAGGATTATCTAATCTAATTCTCTCATTTTTCCCTAGTGCATATATGTATTGATGATTTAAGATTTGGGAAGGAGATGCAATCTGCCTTCTAGGAGCTTTTATTCCATGAAGGATACACAGTGTCTGTCCATAAAGGGCTCCAAGACTGATAGAATTGCAGGATTTGGGCATTCAAATGTTGCCTAAAGAAACCAAAATTATAGTTCTTCTTAAAAGCTAGATCTCTGAATCTAGGTCTGCATCATCTAAGTTAGCATCAAAAACCCAGCTCTGGGCCCCCATCACAGTTTTTCTTCCAGATTTATTTCTATTCAAAGCAAAAGCATTTAATGAATAGCCTGGTAAAAATCAACGGCAAGCAATAGTCCTTTTAGACATAAAGAAGCACACTCTCAAACAGACTTTCATAGAAATACCACTTTCTCATTTCCCCCATCATTAGTCAAGTCCCTGATCCCTCCCACTTCCTCTTTTCACCTGAGAGGAGTTCAGACAGTTACAAGCAGTTACAAAGGCTCCCACATAGTTCTGCCTCCAGAGTTGACAGGATGCTAGGTAGCATGATGGAAACTAGAGGCAGAAAGATTTGAGTTCAGCCTTCAATACTTACTGATCCAGATGAACCTGGGCAAGTTACTTAACCAGTGATTGACTCAGTTTGTTTAACAATAAAATGGATGGAATGATAAGACCCATCTGCTAATGTTGCTGGGAGGATCAAATGTTTCCTTCCTCCATGGAGTTCAAAAAACATCACAATGAAAAAAATTTAAAAATTAAAAAAAAAAACATCCCAATGACCACTTGTCTGATATACGGTAAGGGAAATTCTTTTTCAAGTCCCTATTGGACAGATTGGGTCAGCATTCTGAGGTTCCTTCCAACTAAGAAATTCTGAGATGAGACAAAGCCCACAAAAGCAAAGGAACAGGGAAACGAGCAGAGAATTTAAGGACAGAGTTAAAACCATGAGTTCATCACATGAGGATGAGTTCAAGGAAATGGAAATGTTCAACCTTAAGAAAAGATCCAGAGGGACATAGTAACTAAATATCTGAAGAACTGTCATATTGCTTGCTCTATTAGGGCCCAGAGGGAAGAAATAGTAGCAGTGAGTGGAAGAGGCAAAAAGACTTGGTATCAGGGGGAAAATCCTAACAGTAAGAGATGTTCCAAAGCTGGGCAGCTGCTTTAACAGATGATGGGCTCCCTTCCCTGGAGGTCTTCAAGTAGAATCTGGGTCACCATTTGTCAGATATGATTGTGGCCATTCCTTCTATTTATGGGGTGGATGGGATGGCCACCATGGTCCCTCCCAACTCCCAAATTGAGTAGGATTCTAGGTGCTTTTATCAAATTGTTTAGTAAAATTTGAATTTCTTTATTTTAAAGAATAAAAACATCATCCTTTATATTTGAGAAGTTGCGGGCATAGTGGATACAGAAATGGTCTCAGAGCCAGGAAAACCTGGCTTCAAGACTCTCATTTGATACATGCTGATTGTGTAGGGCACCCTAACCCTTTTTTTAAGAGCACATAGTACATGCTTAATAAATATCAATTGACAGACTAACTAACTGACGGCAAGTCTTTTTGCCTCTCTGCATTCTAGGCAACTCTCTGACACTTTAAGTTAATTAGTAAAGACAGTAGAAGAGTTTCCTATACCAATGAAATTACAATTCTAATCCAAATATCTATACTTATATTGGAGTAGTCCATGAATTTTTGCCTCCAAAAAGAAATATAAATTTCCCTAACTAAATGTGTAGTGCACGCCTGTGGTGGGGACCCCAGGCAATGGTAGCTATAAGGAGAAGTTTCTCACATTGAAGAATGTGAGAAAGATGGAACTGAGGCAGTCAAGATATAAAAGAGTTAAATGTGTTCCCCATTTGTTTCCTGGAAGGCACATACACACACACACACACACACACACACACACATAGATATAGATATAGATATAGATATACATAGATAGATAGATATACATAGATATATATACATATATATATATATACGCACATATATACATACCATGTTTCTGGGGCCAACATTGAGGACTTCTCCTTATTTGAGTTCAGAACCTCAAATAATGATAGAAAGTAGCAGCTTAATATAATATCATTGGACTTTTCCTTCTGATTTTTGTAATCTCCTTGGCATATATATCCAGCAGTTGATATGATCAGCATATAAATAGTATTATTTAAAATTGTTTTCCAGAATGGATGAACCAATTCACAGCTCCACCAACAAGGCAGCAGTATGCCTATCTTTCCATAGCCCCTCAAACACTGATGATTCCCATCTTTTTTCATTTTTCACAATTTGCTTGTGGACTGAAACCACAAAGCTGTTTTGATTTGTATTTCTCTTGTTATCTCTCATTGAGTTGTTAAAAGTTTGCAATTATTCTTTTAAGAATTGTTTGTTTGCATCTCTTACCACTAATCTATTAGAAAATGGCCATTGGTCTTGCCTTTTCATCTTAGTTCCACTTACATATTGGATATAAAACCCTTCTCAGAAATGTTTTTCCCTATCCACAACTTCCCTTCTTGTCCTGAGCATTGGTTTTGTTACCCTTGCTTTATAGACAAAGAAAACTACACCCCAGAAAAGTCAAATAACTTTCCTACTACAACATAGCTAGCAAGTATATCTGGGATTCCAACTCAAGTGATTGATTGTGAATTAATGATCTTTCCACCACACCAAGCTGCCTTTCTTCATGCTAAACATTGGGATAGAAAGGGCAGAAAAAATCACTCCTCTCACTTTCTAATGCATAAGCAAACATGTAAATCAATAGATCCATGCAAGGTATATACAGAGTAAATGAAAAGTAACCTTAGAGAAAAAAAAAAAGCATTAGTATGACGGAAGAGTCTGTAGGGAAAGGTTCCCTTTGAATGAAGAAAGCAACATTTGAGCTGTCTTGAAGGAAGTCTGATATTCTAAGAAATGAAGACAAGAAGGGGGAGCATTCCAGCATAGAGAACAGCTAGTGGGAAGTCCCTAGTCTCTGCTGCTCTTCATGAAACTTTTCTTCACTGTGAAATAAGTTCCAAAAGATAAAATGTGAAATGTCTGAGTGTACAAAAAGTTTTTATTAAGCTCCACTTTGTACCTAGCTTTGGTATTCGCTAAAATGAATCTGAGCTACTTTGTCTCTTTCAGACCAACCAGTGGAGCAGGTACCATCCCATACACCCAATTTATTGCACCGATGGTGAAAATAAAGGTGAAAGAATAAAAATAATAAAATAATAAAAAGTAAAGGGTGGAAAAAAGCACTGGGATTTAAAGTCCTATCTTTATCGGTCTTCCTACTTTTACTTCTTTCTCTCAGACCTCCACAGCCATGACTTCCATTTCACTGCAATTGGCAGTGCAACGTCCCTCTTGGATTTCATCGTGATCAGCTCTGTGGATGATGTTCAGCTATGTTACTACAACAAACAGGACCAACAAGTGGTGATGAAGCAAGCCTGGATGTACGAGGCCCTGGGAGCCACCGAGATCGAACAGAAACAGAAGAAATTGATAAGCCTTGAGAAAAGCTTCCAGTGGGCCTTCAAGAATTTGATAAATGAGACTGAGAATGAGAGTAAGTCAGTCCCACTCAACTCCAATTATAAGAACCTCCCCTCTTAATCAGCCTCCTCTGAGTCTAACTGGCCCCTCTCCATGAAACCATATTATTGAGGTGGGCACCTAGAGACACAGAGCAGACCAGGTGTGATAGACAACCTATGCAGGATTAGGGATTGGGTTTATAGATTTGGAGTTAGGAGACCTCAGAGACCTTCATTTTATAAAGGAAGAATACCTTGGCAGAGAAAGTGGCTCACCCAAGCACAAATCATTATTATGTAGCAGAACCATTATGGGAAACTCTTAGCACCCTTTCTACTTAACTGCATGCATTATTTTATTGTCTGGTGTCAAAAAGCACTAATTCTTCTTGGAACCAAGTTTTATTCTTAATTTTCTTGATTACTAAGTTCCAAATCAAGATTCCAGACACTCCTTTGTCCATGAATAAAGAAAAATGCTACTATAATCATTAATTTCTCTCTTCTTCATCCATCACTATTGATGGGAAGCCCATAAGGCCATGTTGTTTTCCAGGTTCTAAAACAATTTCCTGGCTTCCTTACCCAGGTCTATTGGATTGAACTCACTCCCTCATTCTACAATTCCAGTCAATAAGATGTCTAATGAAATCCTGTGTTTCTCTTATATTTCACAAGTTAGATTTTGCTTTATCCCCTAGCTGATGGAAAACAAGGAATTAAGCAAGTAACATGTTTCCATCACCTCATCAATCAGAATATTCCAATTTGATGAGCCACCTCCAAAGTTGGACTTGATCTCTCACCAAAGTCACCAAAATTCTGCCCTTTTGGTAGTTGGACCTACGAGTCCTGCTTTCGCTCCCAGGACCTTTCTACCCTTCCTCACTGTACTTCTTACATCTAGAAGACCCCACCCCGCATTCTACCCCCAACAGAGACACACACGCTGCAAGTCTTCGTGGACTGTGAACTGGACAAAGATGTTCAGGTGAGCAGCCACTTCCAGTTTGCTTTGGATGGTGAAGACTTCTGCCAGATGGATAAGCACCTAGGGCATTGGGTGGCCATGAAGCCTGAGGCCCAGCGCTTCAAGCCCCTCTGGGACAGTGCCCTCTGGAACAGGCTGGTGAAACACTATTTGCAGGAAGACTGTATCAACAGCATGACAAAAGTTCTACAGTATTCGAGCATGAGGGAAAAGGGTGAGTGCACAATGCTTCTCTTGTGGGGGACTAAGAACAGGTGAGAATGAGAACTTGTATCCAACTAGGGGGTTGGGGGCCAAATCTGCTTTCTCTCTGAGTGGCCGCTGAAGACAGAAATAGTACAGTAATTAGGAGACATGATACCACCTAATGACGGATCACATTCTATCTTCAGATAAGCAATCATTATATGGGCATCCTGGGAATCTCCTGGCAACTCTCTTCATCAACAAATGGAGCATCCTTATTGAGCAGTCCCTAGACTGGACATGTTAGGATTCTGATTTCCTTGGTGTGGAAAGGAAAATCTCTCTGCCAGTGTAGGTCAGCACCTTGTCTACAACTCACGGTCTCAGAGAGAGAGTTGTCTAGAGCCTGCTTGCCAACATCACCCAGCCAGACTGTGTCAGAGGCAAGCCTTTTACTCAAGTTTTTTTCTGGCCCTACATTGGTTCTCTATTTAGTCACCCAGACTGCCTCCCTCCCCAGAATGATGAATCAGGAGGGAAAGCCTTATGATACCTTCCTTATAGGGCTGCCTTGAGACTCAAACAAGACAGTGTCACTTTGCAAACTTTAAAGCCACATATAATCATGAGCTATTATTATGAAATGTCGTTCCAACTGGGTAATTTTGTGATAAGTCTGTGTAGAAGCAGCCCAGAATCTGGTACCAAATTATCTGAGACTTTTCATCACCATCCCGGAGGCTTATATGAGTGTAAGGGGGTAATAGTTGGCAGCAAGATGAATGGGAGGAGAGCTGAGGTGAAGAGCAGATCCCCACCGACCTTTGGACCTGATGCCTTCTCTCCTGCTCTTTGCCATCAGTTCCCCCTGAGGTGACTGTATCGCGACATGATGCTCCTGATGATGGCAGAGTCACCCTTTTCTGCAGAGCCACTGGCTTCTACCCCCGCTCCATCACCCTTCACTGGGAAAGGGATGGAGCACTGGGTGTGTGGGGACAGGAGAGCTCCAGTGGCACCCTGCCCAATGCTGATGCCACTTTCTACCTCCAAGTCACATTAGAGCTCCCACCCAGTGATCCTGGGACAGGTTATACCTGTGTGGTAGAGCACAGCGAGCTGGAGACTCCAGCCGTGTTCCCAGGTGAGTACCTTACCCAAAAGGCCAATGTGTGGAGTTTCTTCCCCGTACCCCCATTCGCCACACTCCCCATTGCCTCATGGGGAAATTCCCAGCCCTGTTTATCTGTTGTCCTTTTTTCCTGAAGTCCCTGGGAAGCCATCTATGGAGAGACTTTGGACCATAATTCTGAGCACTGCGGCGATCATCATCCTGGTGGTGAGCTGTGCTGGAGCTTTCATCATATGGAAGAAAAGGAAGACAGGTGTGTATGTGTGGAGAGAGGGAAAGGAACAGGAAGGAGAAATCATGAGGGAATAGGACCCCTTAAAATCCTAGCAACCTCATAGGGTTGTTGTGTGGAAAGGGCCTATTGCAGAAATGTAACTGTGATCATTATTATTGCAACCAAAAGAAAAAGATGTATTATTGATGCTGGAATTATCCCAACCTGCTACTGGCTCCAAGAGCCAATAGTTAAATTTTCAGTGTGCACATTTACATCTCAGAAAATGGCAAGTGTTAGAAATTAAAATGTCACGGATTGCTTTGTTGATTTCTAAACTTATGAAAGTGGTGAAGAAAATGTTAATAATGCATATGAAAATTAAAAGTGGGAAGGAGTTTTGGAGAGCCGGTTGTTAAACATTTACCAACAAATCCTGATTAGGTGTCCATGTACACTCACACCACAGATCACAGATTTAACACAATAGCGCTAAAACTGGAATTACTCAGAGGATATACCATTTAATCCTCTTTTTTATAGATTAGGAAGCTAGTAGAGATAAAATAATCTGTCTAAGGCTTCATAGTTAATCAACATCACAGGAAGAATTTGAATTCAGGTCAGAGCCACTGCTCTTTCCATTGCACCATGTTCCCTCTCTTGTTTGAACAAAGAGTAAAATTAATAAAGAGCTAGAAGAAAATAAAAATAGAAAAGGGAACAAATGATTGAATAACTCAATCCTGACTTACATAAGCTAGTTATTGATAAAAAATGGATAATGTCAATATATTTACATCAACTGAATAATTTGTGCAAATTTAGGCATAAATTTAACTGATGTAAATCCACTGACATTTTAAGGAAAATAAAAGATGCCATAAAGAATCTTAATCAAAAATGCTTTTTTAAACTTTCCAACTAGAAGAAAATGGCAACCCAAGTGGCTTAGAAAATAAATTCAATTGTCAAATCTCATAATGGATGGGAGAAATTATAAGGAAAATACCATAAAACAAAGCAAAATAGGAATGATTAAAACCAGTTAGATTTTTGAGAGAAATAACTAAACGAAATTAGTATCTGACACACTGTCACTTGACCAATGTTGATTTATTAAGGGCATTTAATGATGAAATTTCAGTACAAGAAACAGAAGAAAAATAAGAAGAAATGCAAATATTTAAAATTAACTTTCACAGCTAAAGCCCTTAGTTTCCAACTCTAATACTGCAGTATTGGTTTGACCTATAATGGAAAATTTTTAAAGATCCTAAAGAAGACAAATTACATAAAATACAGTTGAATTGAACCAAAAGAATATGTAAGAGATATGTACTGGAGGCAACACAATTGTCAAGGTGTTGGAAGATGGATTCACAAGGTATCTGAAGAAAAGAAAGATAGCAAAGGAATAAAAAATAATGAATCTTATTAATACTTTTAAAAGACAAGTATAAGGGGGCAGCTAGGTGGTGAAGTGGATAGAGCACCAGCCCTGAAGTCAGGAAGACTTGAGTTCAAATCTGGTCTCAGACACTTAACATTCCCTAGCTGTGTGACCCTGGGCAAGTCACTTAACCTCAATTGCCTCAGCAAAAAGTTTAAAAAAAAAAAAAAGGCAAGTATAAGAGAACATCAGCATCTGCTGACCTATTTGTCTACATTTATAGATTTTTTTAGATCATCTATATATACAAGAGAACCCTCAATGAGGACACTGTTAGAGAACAATCAGGCCTTCTCAAATGACAGACCACAGCAGACCACATCTTTTCCTTTACACAACTGATTAAAAGATAAAGAGAATCCTTCTCCCGCCCTTTTCAATCCACCTCCCCAACACTTGAACTTTACCTCCTTTTCAGGTTGTCTTTCCCTGTTAGAGTGACAAGGATTGTCTTGCTTGTTCATTTTTGTCTTCCTAGAACTTAGTACAGATGTTGGCAAATGGCAAGTGGTTAATAAGGGTTTTTTTTTCAATTATTCATTCATGGAAGGTATAAAATAAGAACTTCTGTGTGTGTCCTTATTAAAGCTTTCCATTGTAATGGAAGATATTCAGAGTAGAGTCCAAGTTGAAGAAGAGAAGTTCAACTTCTGTAGTTGCTTTTTCTTACAGTGACATTCTGCTGGTTGCCAGGACATGTTGGAAGAGGTCTATAACCTCTCAAAGAAAGTTGACTTGCCCATCCATACAAGAAAGACCAAGTAGAAGAAGGATTCTGTAGAATGCTTCTTATGGACTTGCTAGAGTGTATGTCACTGGAAGAGTGTTCATCAGATATGTCTATCTGGGATAGTCAGTGCAAATGAACAAGTTGGGCCAAGAATTAGGGGGGAGAATCAGCTAGATTGACCCCCAAGAATTTCAACATTAATAACCTCTTTTCAGATTCAGATTTGGCTGCTCTTATAACACTGTGAAATAAGAAGCAAAACTGGTGGGGCAGCTAGGTGGTGGAGTGGATAGAGCACCAGCCCTGCAGTCAAGAGGACCTGAGTTCAAATCTGGTCTCAGACACTGAACACTTCCTAGCTGTGTGACCCTGGGCAAGTCACTTAACCTCAATTGCCTCAGGAAAAAGCAAAAAAAAAAGCAAAACTGGTTCCAGAGAACAGAAAATCAATATCACAGAGAGAGCAATGGAGAGATTTCCTTTGAGAACCTTCAAAGAAGAAATGTTGTTATTTGAGAAGCATATGACAGAAAAAGATATGTCACATTCTAAGGATGAGGGATGGCATGTAGACAGTCCAAGTGCTTCATTGCTATTCTACCAAAAAATGGAAAATCAAGGAAAGTCCCCAGCAGTGAGTAGATCCACTCCACCAAACTTATGGAAAGATACGGACAATCACTCAATTGGACTAGTATGGGTAGGTTGTAATGAGCATCATAGGAGGGAACTTCTAGATTAATGAAATTCCAAGTCCCCTGATGTTTCGTAGGTGATTCATCAATTCTTGTTGAATTGAATTAAATTGCATTGAATAAGTGTTACTACTACTACTACTTACTACTACTACTTACTACTACTACTACTACTACTACTGTTACTACTACTACTACTACTACTACTACTACTGTTACTACTACTACTACTTACTACTACTACTACTATTACTATTACTATTACTACTACTACTACCACTGCTATTACTACTACTACTACTACTACTACTACTACTACTACTACTACCACTATATTACTACTACTACTACTACCACCACCACCCAGACCACAAAATTACTTCTCCAATTCTTCAGTGTAGCATGGTCACCCCAGTTGCTCAAAGATTATGTCAATAGTGGTAAAACTCTGAAAGCAGCCACCAAGCTGGAAAGCCATCAAATTAAATCCCAGTGACTGGATGTGTGGACCCAGAATTATAGCTGTTATACAATGAAAAAGGTTCATCATCACTTGATGCATTTCTTCAATCATAGCAACTTTTGAAGGTACCTACCAAGATATGGAAAATTTACAAGAAGAAAGGTCATACAGTAACAAAAGTATGGATTTTTAAAGTGTTTGTTAACAAAAAAATCACAGAATCATATCATTTGAGACATGAAGAGAACTTCTTCAGCAACCAAAACTACCCACATACAAAAGGAATCCACACTATAAT
The DNA here is from genome assembly GCA_023553655.1 of Myrmecobius fasciatus. Classification (NCBI taxonomy): domain Eukaryota; kingdom Metazoa; phylum Chordata; class Mammalia; order Dasyuromorphia; family Myrmecobiidae; genus Myrmecobius; species Myrmecobius fasciatus. Next base: position 137,388 of record JAJPUD010005023.1, on the reverse strand, counting down.
TTGCACAATAAATGGTCATATGTATTTAGCTTTCCTTCCAAATAAGGAAAACTCAAAGTCTTGAGGCAGCCCAGTCTACTTTTATATGACTTCCATCATTAGGAAGATGTTTTATTGTGGTTTTTTCTGCATGTCAAGCCTAAATTTGCTCCTTTTGCAATTTCCATGAATTGTTTCTGATTCTGCCATTTGGTGCCAAACAGGAAAAAAAAACTACTCTTGCCTCCATATGATATTTCAGATACTTTTTAAAAATTTTATTAAAGCTTTTTATTTGCAAAACATAGGTATGGGTGATTCTTCAACATTGACCCTTACAAAGCTTTCTGTTACAAATTTTTCCCCCCTAGTCCCCGCTCTTCCCCTAGATGGCAGGAAGTCCACTACATGTTAATTATGAATCTTTCAGATACTTGAAGAAAGTTGTCATATTCCCCTAAGTCTTTTCTTCTCTAGGCTAAAGCATCTCTAGTTCCTTCAACTTCCCCTTCTATGAGAGTCCGAAGTACTAAATAATAGGCAAGGTGGTATAGTGGCAGAAGAAGCAAACTTTTAATCAGCCTGGGTCTCTGGCACATACTGGCAGAACAGCCTTGGGGAAATTGTTTAACCCCTTACTGCTACAGGCAACTTGCTAAATCTATCTCTCAGATGCAAAAGAGTTGTCAACTGCATTTGTAAAGAGAGATTCTCCATGGAGATTCCCCACACTGATGAAACCGCAGTACCAAAAAGTAGAAATATTCATAGTATCATTTAGATGGATCTGGGTATTGAAATGTCTTAAGATTTTCAGTATAGGGTAGGAGGCCACAGAGAGCAGAACAAAATAGACTCCCTCATATCAGAGATGATCTAATTAGACACCTTGGAATTAAGATCAAATATGCTACAGCCTCAAGGAAGGAACTGTCCAAAAGTAATTAGATGACCCTGAAGATCCCACAAAGACTGTGATGCTTTTCATTTGTTTTGAAAAATATATGGAGGGAAAGGGACCCACATGTACAAGAATGTTTGTGGCAGCTCTTTTTGTAGTGGCTAGAAACTGGAAACTGAATGGATGCTCATCAGTTGGAGAGTGGCTGAATAAATTATGGTATATGAATGTTATGGAATATTATTGCTCTGTAAGAAACGACCAGCAAGATGATTTCAAAGAGGCCTGGAGAAACTTGCATGAACTGATGCTCAGTGAAACGAGCAGAACCAGGAGATCATTATACACGGCAACAATATTACATGATGATCAATTCTGATGGACATGGCTCTCTGCAACAAAGAATTGTCTCAAACCAGTTCCAATTGTTCACTGAAGAAAACCATATACACCCAGAGAGAGGGATATGAAATGTGGACCACAATGTAACATTTTCATGCTCTCTATTGAGGTTTGCTTGCATTGTGTTTCCTTTCTCTGATTTTCTTTTTTTTTTCTTGTAGATAGGATTTTTCTTGCACACCTTGTCAAGTATTTCAACATTATTAACATGTAGTGGACTTCCTGCCATCAAGGGGAGAGGAGGGGACTGGGCGTAAAATTTGTAATGGAAAGCTTTGTAAAGATCAATGCTGGGGAACTACCCATACATATGTTATACAAATAAAAAGCTTTAATTAAAAAAATTAAAAATATATGAACAGAGAACAAATTTTAGAGAAAGGCAATCAAAGTCCTATCCAAGATAGCAAAGGTGGCGCAGGTTAAGAAGGGGAATTTCAAAAGAGAATCTTTGGGGAAGGTACAAAAAGTATGAAGGCATATATTTGAATGAAATTCTAGCATTTATATGTTACTCTTCTCTCCATTTCTCTGTTGAGCATGAGGGGGCCAAGAATGGCCATGGAGAAATGATGGAAGTTTAACCCAGTAATTTTTTTCACAGGAATAAACAGTCAGCTGGAAGGATCTTTTCTTTCCTGCCCTGCAATTCCTCTGCAGTAGAAGAATATGGGAGATCATCAGATTTTCTGCACTGTCCTGTTATGGATCACTCTCCCCTACAGAGGTTAGCATCTCTAAGACTAAGTCTCACCTCTATCATGATCCTAACCATCACCACCAATGAAGTCTCCCACCTGTGGATGTTCTCTTGCTTCCATCAAGTGCTCAAAATATAGCCATCTCATAACAATAACAATAATCTCAATAACAACAATGATAACTATAATGTTGATTAGAATAAGGGTGATATTCACATTTCTATGTGGTTTAAGGTTTGCAAAGCTCTTAACAAAACTCATTTGATCATCATAATCTGAGAGTTGCTTCTGCTATTATTATTCTCATATTCAGCTGAAAATAATATCTCAAAGAGGTTAAGTACATGGGTTAGAGTTCCACAGTTAGTAAATGTTTGAGATGAGATTCAGACCTAGTTCTTCCTAACATCAAATTCACTGTCTGAGTAAATTTTATTTATTTAATGTGGGACATACAGTGGCACTATGTAAACTCCACCCCAAATGAGACCTTAGTTTCACTGGGTAATAAAAAATATCCTGACCCAGTTACTGTCAAGGAGAATAAAATAAGGAAGATGAAAGATCTTTTTGCCCCTGGAATAAGCAACAGGCTTTACTCTTTGTAAAGACAGCAGGAAAAAAAGGATAAAAATGGATCTCGGAGTCATTAGAAGCTGTATACAATGTAATATGTTCCCAGAACATTGATGTCCTGGTATGTGACCAAAAATGATGAGCTGTACATTTGGGGCTGGATCTCTGCCACAAAGCCATCATCCAAACCAGCAACAAATGCCTCACAAAGAAGTAGGTCAGAAGGTGGTTCCAAAAAGACTTTGTGGAATAAACAAAGTTGTCTGGAGGGGAGACTGGGGAGGTAGGTGGCCCCCATATCTGATTCCTGGGATATTGTGGGTGGCATCCATGTTTGATTGATTCCTAGGTATTGTGGGTAGCAGCTGTGTTTGATTCCTAGGATGTTGAGGATGGCCACCATATTTGATTCCTAGTATGCTTGAGTTAGAAGGGTCCTTGAAATCATTTGGTCTAATCCTAGATTTAACACTTCCTCCTGACCTCAGTTTTCCCCTTGGCAAAATTAGAGTAATAACATCAAAGATATAGATCCTGAAGAGCCTTTAGATACAACTGGATGTAGCCACCCTGGACAGAGACTGCACCAATTATTGACCCCATTTTGCAGGTAGATAGCCAGAGTCCTGGAGAGATTGATTGACTTCTCGATGGCCACACAGCTGGTGAGCATTGAAGGCAGGACTTTTCCTGACCCTAATTCCAGCATTCTTCCCTTCCCTTTATATCATGCTGTATATCATATAATATCATAGACTACACTGAGACATTTTTCTTCTTCATATTTAAGAGCTCCATGGCATGTCATGTAGACATTTTGGTTTTGTTATATTCTCTATGTTGTCTCACAACAATATATGTAATGTCTGGGGATAGAATCAAGTTTTGCATTGCTTATTAAACTTATCATTGCCTTTTATTTTAATAATAAAAATATTTAAATTAACATTAAGACAGCAATTTAAAGTTTGCAAAAAATGTTCAAATATTATTTCATTTTATCCTTATAACACTCAGTGTGGTAGATGCTATTATTAGTCCTATTTTACAAATGAAGAAACTGAGGTAGACAGAGGTTGACTTGCTAGGGTCATACAGCTAGTAAGTGTGTGAGGCAGGATTTGAACTCAGGTATTTCTGATTTCAGATCTGGTGCTCTAGCCATTGGACCGATTAGCTGAGTAATATAATCATTGCTATATTGTTTTTTTAGTAAGGAGAATATTCACAAGAATATAAATTTAAAGCCAAAGGTGGAACCTTGGTGTAGTTAAGGTGTAATGTGCAGATTACAACCAAATGAACATAAAAACCCATAATGGTTATGATAATAGTAGCTATCATTTAAGTAACATTTTAAGATTTGTAGATTTTCATTTATTCTCATATAATATATGTAAAATTGTTCCACAGCCCTCTTTATTGAATATATTCCTTTTGGATATAGGATTGAATATAGGATGCTATACAAGAGCAGCTTTTTCCATCTGAGCTTCATGGATCAGTGTGATAATTGTAAACTTTATATTGTTTGAAGTCATAGTTATAATGATAGGAAATCAATATGGAGTCCCTTGGTCTAAGTTGTCTGAATGCCCATAAAAGCAAATAGGCTAAGAAAGACATGTTTGTACCTTTTCACTTCTCTGAATCAGGCAAATAATTATGGTAGCTTTTGATTGGACAAAACACTTCACCAGGCGCAGGGCTCCTGAATCTTTCCGCTGCTGCTGCCTTAGATGGCTAATTTAGTCTGTGGTCCTAATTAAAGAAATTCCTCCTCTTCAAGCCTCAACAAGGGACCCTAAGAGCTTCTCTACTGCATCTGAGTCTGATTAAAAATACTCTCTCCTACATCTGGCACCAATTACCTGTTCCCAATCAAGCTCATTCTTAGGGTATAGAGTTTCACCCAAATTTTAAACACATTTCTTCCCTGTCACATCACTCTCCCCCCTTTCATACTGGGTGAGTTTCTTTTTTTATATAGTTTCATATCATCTTTTTATTGCATATGCTATGGGAATATTTGTTTTATTCCATAAATTAAAAATAAAATTAAAAAATAGTAGCTGAAAAAATATAGTAGAGTGAGACTGATAGGCACATTTATGTTACAAATAACTGTTGATTACATTAAATAATTCATAAACAATTTAGAATATGTATAAATGAAATACAAATTGATATATTTCAAACTTCAGATACAGTTGGATTAAATAACCTACAATTTCCCTTCCTAATCTTAAATTCTCAGGTCATACTTGTATCTATGGCACACCTAAAGGCAACAAAAGCTAACCAGTTAACATCAAATACAAAGAAAAACAATAAGCAAATTTGTGAATTGGAATTCTATTTATTCTTCTTTTGAGAAGGAAAATAATTTGCCAACTGAGTACAGGTACCATCTACAAAAATGTCATCTAACGAGTCAGTCTTTTCTTTTTTTAATTTTTAAAATTTATTTTAAACTTAAATACAAAATGAGAAAAGAAGAAAAAAATTTCTATGTACACAATAGAACCTAAAAGAGGATTCAATATAAAACAACAAATTTTCATTTTAAGGAAATCTATATAATAAATACTACATATTGTTTTCAGGGTCCAGTTTTTCTCTGCTTCCTTATGCTTTCTTTTGTTCTTTGCTGTGCACTTTTTACTTTTCCCCCCTCCAAACCTGCCCTCAAAGAAGGCTGCAATTAAGCACGGATACATTACATATATACATATAGATATAGAAATAGATGTAAACTTATTCATATATACTTATAGACACACATGTAATACTCTTCTATATTTATTTCCACTAATATGTTTCTCTAGAGGTGGAAATCCAAATCTTTCCATTTTTTTAAATCAACCAGCTTATTAGTCTACACCACAGCAATATTCCAACCCAATCACATTCTATTTGAGAAATTGTCTATGAAAGTTTTTTCCCCTCAATTTTCTGCATTCCTTCTATTCTTGGCTATGTGGATTTATTTTTAAAAGAAATTTTATTTAAAATAATCAAAATTATCCATTTTACCACTTCAACAATGCTCTCACTTTATAAAAGAGTTTAAGGTCTGATACTACTGGATATGCTTCCTTTGCAGCTTTTCCCCCCTGCTTTCTTTGTAATTTCTTACCTTTTATTCTTCCAAATGAGCTTTATTATTATTTTGCTTACTAAGATGATTTCAGTAGTTTAATTGAAAAAGCATAATATAAATAGTTTTTTTAATTAAGATGACCGTTTTTATTACATTGGCTTTACCTACTGATGAACAATAGTTACTGCAGTTTTTTGGATTAACTTTATCTCCATAAAAAGAATTTTATGTTTATGTTCATGTAGTTCCTCTGTATATAGTTTATATAGTTTTGGCAGGTATATTTTCAAGTATTTCATACTATCTAATTATTTTAAATGATGTAAAACAATATTGAATAATATAACTGACAATGTAGTTTCACTGCTTTTCCTTTGATTAAATGTATTTTAGCTCTCATTTTATCTGAGATCATGATTGTTACCCTTGCTTTTTTTACATATTAAACTGTATTCCTAACTCTTATTTTGTTTGATGAATTAATTTTCTAAAATCTGCTATTAGTTTCCACTTTATGGGTAAATTCATCCCATTCACTCTGAGGCTTGGCCTTAATGTATTATAGTAAGGAATTGAAAGAATCACAGAAATACCAAGTGTTTATATTGGACACACCCACCAAAAACTAGAATAGCCTTAATTTCCAAGGTCTCTTTGCCCAACAGGGCAAAGAACATACCCAAGGAAAAACGGACCTGAGAATTTCATAACTGAGTCAGGCTGCTTCACTATCAAGTGAGAGAAATGATGATTAATAACCAATAATTTGGAGATACTTAGATATACCCTTTTCTTAATCCTAATTTCAAGATCTCAGCTTCTGAAGATTGAGCTAAAATTTTGCTCTATTTAGACTCCACCCAGGTAGGCAGCCATTATGTTCTGTTCAGGCTTGGGTGGGACATAAATTCTTTGGATAGACAGCTCAAACTTGGGTAACACTTAGAAGTTGCTGACATAAGCGAAGTTCGGGTTCATCCCCTCATTTTAACATTCATTTTTTTTCACTGCTAACCAATCAGATCTAATTGCCATCTTTTTGAACATTCCTCTTCCAAAATGACATCTAAACCATGAGTCTGCCACCATTATTGTCTTTGTCTAAGCCAAGATGGAAAATGAGCATCCTTTTATTAAAATGTTGACATTATTAATAAAATGATTAAAATATCTTTCTTGAACCTTTTTTAAATGCCAGAGAAGAGCATGATGGAATTCTTTCTTTTTCTCTCCTCATTCCTCTATAGCATTCTGTGTCTGAAGAATTCTAAAGCGCCAGGGTCTTATATATTAGCTGTGATGTATAAAAAAGTTCAAGAAACAAAGTTTCTGAGTAATTAATCACATTAGCAGGTAATAAAAGGGATTAATGACACTCTCAAATGCCCAAGACTTCTCATGGAACCCATTTAGTGTTTACATGTCCTCAGAAGAATAGGTGTTCCTGAGGATAGCGATCAACTCTGATTGGTTAACAAGTAATGAGAGAATGAATGCTATCATGAGGAGTGGACATCCATTTTAATGCGGGATTGGGAATATGAAATATTATATTATCTATGGACAAAAAGAAACTATCTCAATCCAGACCACCCCAGCCTGCCTAATCTATCCCTGCAATATAATCTGCCTAAATGGAACACAGTGGGCTAGAATTCATCTTAGATTAAATTCTTTGTAAGTTTCTTTAGTTGGTTGGACTCTTTCACCCAGGATAAAGAGATGTATGTCCCAAAAGGCATGTATCCCAGGGATTTGGGCAATCTCATCCATCAACAATGTCCTTCAGAGAGCAGGTTTCTGAAAAATTATTTTTCCTATTCAATTCATTATTAATATGAGAGAGAAATAATCCTTTCTCTCATAACTATGGTTCAATTGCCATTTCTGCCTATATACACTGATGGCACACAACCCTGACACTGACAGAAATGATTTTTGCCATCTCTGGTGATAATGAAAGGTAGCCTAGAAGCAAGAACTGGAAATAGATTCATTGGGATGAAGTAGTCACCACTTCTCACATATTATAGCTGGTGGAGGTGAAAAGGATGGCTTCCAATCCACCCCCCCATCAAGAAATCTGGAAGTACAAAAAGATAAGGAGGACTAGGGAGTATCACATAAATGTGACATAAATGGACCAGAGAGATCAGTAAATAGGAGTAGAGAAGTTTCAGAAAAGGAAAAATCAGAATATTGAGGAGATTAGGACAGCAAATGGTTAATTATGGGAATTGAGTGAACCATACTGACTCCATTGTGTGATTCAATTCTGGAACTATCTCAGTTCCTTTTCCATTCATTTATGAATCTAGTACAATTTCTTTCTTGTAAGAAAAGTATGTTCAATTGTGGGAACTGTGAGAAAACCATACTGTATTATTTGACCCTAACCTTACATGGATGAGAAATTGGACCACTTCTACCTGTTGCTTAGAGATCCTTAACTAAGAACCTAAGTTATGCTGATTAGAAACCCAGATAAATGCAAAAAGTTGTCTCACAATCGCACATCTCAAGCAATCCAAATGTTTTATCTCAAAACTTGTCCTGTACTGATCAATTATTATTTCCATATTCTTTTGATTGTTTATTGTCACCTGGGGAATGGAACACCTCAGTTTTTTATTTCAGGGAATTGCATCTGTTTACTGTCCCCCTCCCAACTTGAAATGTCCCTAATCTTTCATCCAATTAGAAATCAGATTACCTAATGTTGTATTAGTTTCTTTTAATTAAGTGGCCTTATTTGATTAATTGTGTTTAATGTGTAAAAATTTGTCTCCCCCTATATTTGGGGTCTAGGTCTAAGCTGAGGAGATTTGGTCCTAGTTGGTTTAGCAATTGGCTTGCAATGCTTAATAAATAGATATGCTTGGAAGATTGTCTTTGTTTCCTCAATCACTTCATTTTTCATTTAACACACTAATTGTGTGTTATCAAGGGTAAATAACTAGCCAGAGTTCACAGTCTATGTCACAAACTGGAAATTTTTATCCTGATATTTTTTGGCAAGGAAAATCTCCAAACCCTACTGCATGAACAAAATCAATGCAACTAGAATAAGAAATCAAATGGTTGTGATGGGGTGAATAAGATCCCAACAAAAGGTCATGTCTCTGCTAACAATCCAGTGTTTGGAGGTACATTGACAGGAGAAGGCTTTCGTTGTATTTAAATGAAATTTAAGTGGTTCTTTGCTGCAATGGGTCCTACCTAGTTGAATTCTCACAACTACTCCCTATCTTCAAAGCTAATAGAATCCAGTTCACATGCCATTGACATTCTGCAAACACAGAAACTACTCTGAGTTTTTTAAGGATAGAAATTGTCTTCCTTTTTTGTACAACCCATAAAAGTTTTCTATTCCTATATCAACCCACCTCCCCTGTCATCCCAGGGAGGTTGAAAAATAGGCAAGGTTTCCTGAAGGGAAGAATGCTGAAACCACAAGTGTTCCCAAGATGAAGCATCTCCAGTCAAGGGAAGCAAGCTGAGTGCAGAACTTACCAACAACCCAACAAGCCTTCCTAGGTGCTAGGAGAATGACAAAGAAAAAGGGGCTTACTTGAAATTAAAGAAGTAAATCCAGACTCTTACCTTATGGGGCCACCAAATGATGGTGTGCAAAGGATTGGACTCAAAAAACATATTTTGGGGTTTTAGGACATTAAAACAAAATACATAATTTTTAAAAATGTCTTTAAAAGAATGACAACTGCTACCATCCCACTTCCAACTATGGACTTCACAACAACACCTACTAAATGTTACCTCTGGGGTTTCTCTGCCACAAACTCCATTTCACTTTTGTTTTAATGGATCCCAGGCAGGAGCAGGTATTGCTTAGAGACAGATGTCCCAGTTTTCAAGGAGAGGAAGGCAGGACCTCTGCAGAGCAGTCCCCAGCAGGGGTGGAGATAAAGCTTAAGGAGGCTCATTTCCTATTTGAGTATAGTCTGGGGAAAAGAAGCTTCACTCAAGAGATGCTGTTAAAGATACTAAATTCCTACCTATAAATCAAGATGGAGAGTCAGAAGACAAAGAAAGAATCATTCTCATTCTGGCTGATAATTGTGGGTGTGATTGTTCTAAGGGATACTGAGACAGGTAAGTCTGGGAATACAGAGGTGGGAAGCTGAAATCTTTATTAGTCTGAATAATGGGGTTGCATGTGTTCTAATTCACACTATTCAAAATTACAATTACTTAAAATATGGTCATCGGTTCTAGCCTAATAGAAATAGTCAGTGTAAATTTAAATAAAATTACTTGATAGGATTCATCCTACATATTTATTGAGACAGAGCAATAAAATTCTGTGTCTTATGAGAGTGACAAAGTTTCTGCTCTCAGGGAACTCCTACTCTGAGAGGAGATGCACAATTCCTACTTCCCATGGATTCTCTGGTCACATGAGTCTTCTGGAAGCTTACCATACAATGGTAAAAACAGGTGCTCGGGATAATTTTCAGATGAGATCTCAATTTCTACGTGAAGTCTTCCCTAATCCTCCTTATCCTTAGTGCCATTCCTGAGTTTATCCCCAATTTATCCCAGATGTATTTTGTTTGTATATAGTTCTTTCCCCAACATATCCTGTGAGCTTCTTGAGAGCATATTATTTTTTGCCTTAAAAAAAATCTCTAGCCCTTAGCACAGTGCCTGATCCATAAAAGGCACTTGATATCTGTAGGCTAACTAACATACATTAGTTTCCATTCTGGGAAAAAAAAATACTGACACATAAGAAGCTAACTCCTATAAGGAGTTAGCTGTTGGGATGCTAATTCTGTTAGAAGAGAGAAGAAAAGGGCATCTAGCCAGACTGATGAGAAGTTGCTGTTATCATCCCAAAATTTGTTCTCTGGCAAGGGAGTCATAGCATACGTCTCATGTAAATGGACCAGGATGCATGTAGAGCTCTATGGGAGATACCCAAGTCCAGAAAAATCAAGAGATTCTCCCGATCTCCCCAGCTATTGACAACTAGAAGTATCCCAACAAAGCTAGGGGTATAAGTGCTGTGGTTGATTCTAAAAGAATCCCAACCAAGTAAGACTAATAAAAATTATTATTATAAGTAATTATATTGACAAATAATATTGATGAATAAATATAAATTATTATAAGCAATAATAGCATCCATACAATGATTTAAGATTGACAAAGCTTTTTCAGGTATAGAGGACCACCATTGAAAAAGCAGGGAGAGGCAGTCACATGAAGGAATAGTAAGAACAGTTTAGTTGAGCTCTAAAAAGCATCAAACGGGAGTAATAAGTGGTAAGTTTGGAAAGGGAAGGGAAGGTTGCAAAGGGCTTTAAATATCAAACTGTGGGAGTTTTTATTTGGCCCTAAAAATAATAGGAAACCACTGGAGTTCATTGAGTAGGGGATTAATGTGGATTGATCTATGATTTTGGAAAATTGTTTTGATCATTTTGTAAGAAAAAATCTTTTTCCCACAACTGAATCTGAGGGTATTAAAGTGTAAAGAAGATAAATTGAGATGGGGAAAGACTTGAGCAAGGAGACCAATTACGAGGCCATTGCCCTAGTCAATACCAACCATAAAATAGAGTTCTCTTGACCACCATGTTGTTTTTCTCAAAAAGCCCCAACAAGACAAGAGCACGCACAGGGAAATCAGCCCCTAAATGTCCACAGTCAGGATATCACTGCCCCAGGAGACCTCTGGGATTCTGTTCCTTCCTCTCCCCTCAGGCTAGCATTCTCAGTCTGCAGAACTATGAAACTAGTCTTCAGAATCACTAAGATGGCTGCCCTGTCAACTCAGCTTTAAAAAGTTAGTTATACCACAACCCTGATGCAGACAAAAAACTGTTAGACTTTCTGGAGCAACATCCTCCCGCACCTGCTCACTTTCCTCTCCACAGCATGACTATATTAATACCTTATATCTTCAGAGTCATAGTTTTACATCCTTATGAATTTTTAAATACAAAAAGGCAAGGTCATGGTTGGTAAAGACCTTACATCACCAGCCTCTGACTCAGTCAGTCAACAGGGCCCTTTTCAGCCCTACTGTGGCTAAATTGTAGGCACTGTTAAAAAAAAAATGCTCCCTGTCAAGCCCCATCCAGACTGTCTCCTGAGAAAAGGATCCAGTCTATCGAACCCTAGTTACACTCCTAGCATGGGAAACGTGGAAAGAAATCTTGGGGCCATAAAATCCGATTCCTACTATTTCTCCTTCCTTTCTCACAATTAGCTTACCACAGCCTTGAGATGTGTTTCACAGCAGTGGGGACAACAAAGTCTCTCTTGGATTTCACCATGGTCAGCTCCATGGATGATGTGCAGGGGAGCTTCTATGACAAAAAGGACCAGCAGCTTGTGATCAAGGAGGCCTGGGTGTCTCAGGCCCTGGGGGCCCACTACATTGAAGAAAAGCGTCAGAAGTTGGTGTTCAGTGAAATAAACTTTCTCTGGGCCCTCCAGAATTGGAGACAGAATGACATCAAGGGTGAAGGTAAATCTGCCCCAACTCTGGGCTATAAAGGGTTTTGCCCTAAGGTTCAGTACACACTCCACCACATCACCAGCTCTTAATTTTGGAAAAGTCCAAAGGACTTGTCTTCACAACTTGGACTTTTGTTACTCCCTAAACATCTTTAATCACTGAATTCTAGATTAAAGGATAAAGAGTCTGGACTTTGCTAAATCCCTATGGCCAAAACTCTGCTGCCATTTTTTCTTAAAGATTGTTCACTTTTATCTTTCATTGTTATATACTCTTCATTTACTTAAGTTTATGTATCAGAAGCATATACCTTCCCCCTCTCTAGTATCTCTATATTTCTGTGACTCTATCTCTTTGTCTCTTTTTCTCTTTGTATCTCTCACACTCTCTTTCTCTCTGTGTCTTTGTCTCTCTGTGTGTCTATCTCTCATTCCCTTCCTTTCTCAACTCATTCACTAATCTGCAACCAAAATCTAACAGGTTGCCAAAGGATTTAACCACCACTACCACTTGCTCCCTCAAAGTTCTAGGGGTAAGGCTGATAGGAGCTATACTCTCCTGCCACTGTGTGATGTAGACTTCCTATGTCATTTAACAAATCAACTAAGATGACTTCCACCACGAGAAACATTTACTAAACAAAAAGCCAACTAAAAATAATAATGTAAAATTGTACTCATAAATAAGGGACTCAATTTCTTATCAATTCACAATGTATCTAGGGTGAAAAGTGAATGCAAATCAAAATCAACATTTCTGCAAGTTTAATCCTAATTAGGCAATATACATTTGTCCTCTAGTCACTAAACAGTTCTAAGAATACACATTTCCTAACTATTAACTTCAAAGTCCTTTACCTGGGAGTATTCGTGGATTCTAGGAAAAAAAAATATATTCTTTCCTATACTTATTGAAATACCTAGTTTGGGAGTTTTGCCCATGGAATCACATATTTAGTAAGATCTCGCCTTCTCCCCAAACAGGAAGCATTAGAACACATAAAGGCAACTTTTCCTATCACCTCAAAAATCTGAAAAGTTCAATTAAACATAATTAAGGCACAATTAAACCCCACAGTTTACCAAAAAAAATAATCCTTTCCTTTCTGAGGCATAGAAAGCATATATAAACACAATAAAAATGAATCTTACTAATTTAGGTCCCCTTTTCCCAATCCAATAACTGTTTCCCAAGCAATATTCAAAATAGAAACTGAGAATATAAAAAGATTCTACCATGGGGCAGCTAGATGATGCATGGATAGATTACCAGCCCTGAAGTCAGGAAGACCTGAGTTCAAATCTGGTCTCCAACACTTAACACTTCCTAGCTGTGTGACCCTAGTCACTTACCCCCAATTGCCTCAGGGAAAAAAATATTCTACCATCTATGCCCTCAAGGAGATTATCTTAAGTTATAAACACTTTTTTTTCCCTCAAAATAGCTCTTTTTCTTTCTCCTCACCCAGATAATCACACAGTGCAGTTCTGGCACGACTGTCACCTAGATGGAGACATCCATGTGAGCAGCTGTTTCTGGTACGCTGTGGATGGAGAGGCTTTCTGTGAGGTAGATGAGCACCTCAGGCACTGAGGCAATGAAGCCTGAGGCTGAGTGCTTCAAACCCTTCTGGGAAATGGTTTTTCCCTATAAAAAGATAAAACACTATATGCAGGAAGATTGTGTTGAGCCACTGAGGAAGGTCCTAAAGTACTCACACACAAGGGAAAATGGTAAGTCTCTGTTGCACACCCCCATATCCTCAGAGGAAGTCCCCATCACTTCTACCAGAAGACTGAATATCGATAGTCCCAGAGTCTCAGTGGGAAAATCCATAGCCTAGAAATGGTAAGCACGATTCCTCCTTTTGGGAGGTTCATGTTGTAATGAAAATCCTACTCTGACATCTCTTCATGCTATGGATGTGATACAGGGATCTTCCAGCCACTAAAACTAGGGATCAGTTTTAGCAGATCTTAATATGTGAGGAAAATATCAATCGCTAACTGAAGGATGAGGGCTGGAATCACCAGTCCAGCTAAGAGCCAAGAGAGTCACTAGAACTTTGGTCACGAGCCAATGGCTTTGTTTTTGATTTTATTGTTTAATCTTTATCAAAAAAAATTGTCTACCATGTTGTGGGGAATCGTGACCCAAGTTGGCAAAGGAAGTATGGACCTAGTGATAGTCTTAGGTCTTCTGAAGTGAGTGAAGATCAGAGGAAGGGTAGTTTCCCACTGACCTTTGGACTTGATGCCTTCTCTCCTGCTCTTTGCCATCAGTTCCCCCTGAGGTGACTGTATCAAGACATGATGCTCCTGATGATGGCGGAGTCATCCTTTTCTGCAGAGCCACTGGCTTCTATCCCAACTCCATCACCCTTCATTGGGAAAGAGATGGAGCACTGGGTGTGTGGGGACAGGAGAGCTCCAGTGGCACCCTGCCCAATGCTGACACCACTTTCTACCTCCAAGTCACATTAGAGCTCCCACCCAGTGACCCTGGGACAGGTTACACCTGTGTGGTAGGGCACAGCAAGCTACTCCAAGAGACTCCAGTCATATTCCCAGGTGAGTACATCATCCATATTGTTGAATCCCTCCCAAAGAGCCCAATTCTTAGACTTTCTTCCCTCTCCCACCAGGAAAAGACCCTATTGCCTCATGGGAAAATTCCCATCTCTGTTTATCTGTTTTTTCCTTCTGAAGTCCCTGAGAAGCCATCTATGGAGAGACCTTGGGCCACGGCCCTAGGCATACTGGCAATTGTGATCCTGGTGCTGAGCTGTGCTGGGGCCTTCAACACATGGAGGAAAAGAAAGATAGGTACGTATGTGTGGAGATACCAAGGAGATAGGAAAGTACAAGAGTAATAGATGAAAAGGACCTTACAAAACTGAAAGGACTGTGTAGAAGAGCTGAAGGGAATGGAGTTGGGAATGGGGATGAAGATGATAATGCTGAGGATGGTCTCACAGCTAAGGGTAATCCCAGTGCTGATGATGGTGACGTCATTCCAATCGCTCCAAATAAAATCTCCAAATCTCAGAGCTCAAAACAACTCCAGGAGTCACCTAGTAAAATCACACCCTCGTCTGTTCCTTCTTTGCCACTCAGAACTTAGTATAGTACTTTCCTAGTGGCGGTCTGAACACTGGACTTCATGGACCAGTCCATGAGGACTGTCATCACATCATTTTCTACAGCCTAAGTCAATCCCGGTAGACAAAGAAAAATGGGACCACACTACTAATGTGGCTAAAGCTCAAAAATTGTCAATGAAAGGTGAAAGGGCAACGTGGAGTGTTGGTAAAGCAAGCACCCGTACTGATAAAAGCACAAGTATTTTTTTAAGTATTAAGGAATACCGAGGATGAGGATTACAATGTTGATGGTGAAGATGAATAGATGATAGCAAGAAATGTATTACAAAGGAAAGGAAAGGAGCCCCATCCAAAGAGCATCACAAGGTAGGATAGTGAAAGGAAGCAGGAAGTCACTGAGTGGGCAAGAGTTCTTTGGGAAGGTAACAGAAAGGCTTCGGAGTGTGTGTGTGTGCATTACTTTCTTTCTTTCTTTTTTGATGAGGCAATTGGGATTAAGTGACTTGCCCAGGGTCACACAGGCCTTCATTACTTTCTATGTTTCATTTATATGGATAGTAGGGAGAGTAGGAATTGGGAGAAGAGAGACTAATCCAAATGTCTTTGTCCACAGGAATAACTTCACAATGCCATCTGGAAGGCTGTATCTCTTCCTCCTCTTCTTCTGCAATAGAAAAATGGGAATCCTGATGACTTAGTCTAAGTCACTCATCTCTTGAATTCCCCATATTATGGAAGACGGAGTCGTTCATTGCACACCAGACCCTAAACTAAACTTTAACCTCATCCCAACAAATTTCTCTGCTCTATACCTAAGACTAGGGAAAGAGGCTGATCTCAGGGAATAAACCTTCTTAAGCAAAATTTAAGCATTTTCTCTGGATTAAATATTCTTACCTGCACATCTTGGGCACCATAAATCTACAACAAGAAAATCTTTGAGTGTATACAGAGAGGTCTATACATAGGAAACACTTAACTGAACCTATAATAAGTATAAAACTCAGCTTTTGCCAAGAGATACCCTCTGGACCTTTTAAAAAATAAAATGGAATGGATTTATCTCCTGTAATCTGAAACAGAAGGACTATGAGAATAGAGAGGTGCAATCTCATGATGTGACAGGGATGAATAGTCTGATCTTAGACCTTTCTCTGATATGAGAAGAAAATAAAAAATAGTCTTTCATTAAAGTGATGAATACTTTACAAGGAAAGAGGTTATATTTCATCTTAATAGACGCATAAACTGTAGACACAACTCTGTATTTAGTGAGACTCCCTCATGCAGGTATTACCCATAGCTCAAAGATTTAAAAAGTTACACATTTGTAGAACTTTATAGATCAAAGGGCAGACACTGGAAAGATTCCGAGGTTGGGAATCAAAGGACCTGAGTTCAATTCCCAGCATATCCTCTTACTAACAGCGTGACCTTGAATAAATCATTAACTTCTCTAGATCTCAGTTTCTTCATTTTTTTACAAGAGGTTGAACTAAATAACCAGTAGGGAGCTTTCCTACTCTGTATACATGATCCTGTGATAATCTCATACAACCCTCTCTTTTATATATGATAAAATGGGGATCAGAGAGGCTAAATAATCGGGTCAAAGTTGTAGCTTGTTAGTTGTAAAGATTAAAATCTATATTCTTGGCTTTTACTTGAATATTCTTTTCAAAACAGAATCACAGTTTTGTTTTTTGCATAAATCTTATATCGTCGGTCTTTTTGGATGGCCTGTAATTTCACTTTATGAAGTCTTACTCTGATGGCTAACAAATCATGGTAAATGGTATATGGATGAGTCTGGGTTTAATGGTTATAGCATTAAAACGCCAGCTCTGCCAGGCTCAACTGTCCTGGAAAGGCTTGCAGGAACTGACCGAGTATTTCCTGAGTGCCAGCCTAGCTAATCAGAGGAGGACACATCTTCAGAAGGTTGGCCATCTGATGAATTTTGTTCTTCTTATTCATGGCCAACTTAGCTTTTTTTTTTTAATTGTTTTTTCCGATGAGACCATCCCAAAATGTAACCTTGGGCTTGGTGGCTTGAGAAGAGAAGGTTTGGAACAGCCTTGCAGAGTGTGACATAGAAGTGTTCAAGGAGAAGTAAACAGATTGTCATGTAGCAATGAGGATCCAATAGAGAAGTGGACTATCCAACGATTCTGTGACTTTATGACAGAGTGAACTTCAAACACTTTATGGCATATTATGAGAGAAAAATAATTTATTATATCACATTTTGGGAAAAAAATGTGAATTATAATCCAGTTTCTAATGGAGCTAGTATTCAACTGAACTCAATAGCTTCTTCCACAGAAACTCTAAATATTCTTAATATATCTTAAGAAGGAACAAAATTTTGAGACACTGACAGTTAACTCTTATTCTGGAGACAAGAAGACTATCTTTCCTGAGAAAATGATTTTAACTCATCTTGGTTGTTCTTTTTTTTCTCAATAGTTTTATACATTTATTTTCATATGATTTTGACGTCCAAATTTTCTCCCTCTCCTGTCACCTCATTTCTCCAAGACAGCAAGCAATCCATATATGTACAAACATCTTAAATGTCATTTCCATATTTGTCATGTTTACAAAAATCAGACCAAATTAACTCATCTTGTAAAGAAATATTTTGAGCATTATTCTTCAGAAGAGTTTTTAATGGACATCCTAAAAGCAGGCAGCTGGGAGGTAGGTGGCATAAGGAATAAAGAGCCAGGCCTGGAGTCAGAAAGAGCCTGAATTCAAATATAGCCTCCAACACTTATTAGTTAGTTGTGTGACCCTGGGCTTGTCACTTAGCCCCATTTGCCTCAACTTCCTTAACTCTAAAATGAACTAGAGAAGGAAATGGCAAACCATTCCTGTATCTTTGCCAAGAAATGGGATTACGAATTTTTGGAGAGAACTGAAATGAGTCAACAGTGTGGGAGCTTAGTGGTGACACTGTAATTCTAGAAGTGAGTAGGCAACAGTAACAATGTTAGGTGTGATCTTTCTAAAGTTTTATACATTATAATTGTTTATGTCTATTTTTATTGTATATAGTTTTAATAAAACATCCAGATGGGAACTTTATTGTTTACATAAGCCTAAAACATTAAGTATTATTTTCAGAGATAATCAAAAGCTTATGGGAAAAAACTGAAGTGATAGCTCAAGATTAATTGATTAGTAATAAAAATGAGGTTATGTGCTTCTGTGGCAACTGGGGGGGGGGGGGAGAGGCAATGGATGGAGTGCCAAACTAGGGTTGAGAAGATTCATTTCGAACCTAAGAAACTTCCCAGGTGGATGACCTTGGACAAGGCATTTAACCTGTGGTTGCCTCAGCTTCCTCATCTGTAAACCAGGGAAAACATTGCACCTACCTCCCAGG
Source organism: Myrmecobius fasciatus (assembly GCA_023553655.1). Taxonomy (NCBI): domain Eukaryota; kingdom Metazoa; phylum Chordata; class Mammalia; order Dasyuromorphia; family Myrmecobiidae; genus Myrmecobius; species Myrmecobius fasciatus. The sequence continues at coordinate 118,742 of JAJPUD010005023.1, read as the reverse complement.
AGGGATGATAAAATTAGCGCCAATTTCCAGGGTTATTGTGAGAATCAAATGAAATAATCATAAAATGCTTAGTATATTTCCTGGCACATGGTACCTAAGTACTATATAAATGTTAGTTATTGTTATTATCATTATGTTTCAATTTTAATAATTTATGAGAAAATATCAGAATATACAGTTAGTTCTCAACTTCTGTTTAACTTTTGAGTTCAAGCATCCCCGTGATTAGTAACCTCATTTTTCCTTTTGCATTGGCCATGTACAGCAGAGAACAAGATGAGAGGCATGAAGCCTACAAGTTTGTGGAGCAGCTGAGATCCTACTAGGCGCCTCACTGGTTTTATTCATCCTATCATTGAAAAGAGATCCCCATGCATTTGCTAGGGATTTTATTGTTTTCCTTTAAAACTCAAGTTTTATGCAATTATACTCCCAAAGCATAGGGCAAGTCCTTTGGGCTCTAAGGTGATGGAAAGACATCACTAAGATGTCATAAATCTCTTAGCCTGCGGAGGAGCCGGGGTGTACATACATGCACATGCACATTTAAACACATGCAAACCTACAGCCACATCTGTACATCCATCCATCCATCCATATGCATATTCACATATGTACTTGCACACTCACACATGCACATTCAACTCTACCAATTTAATAAGAACAGAAGATATTGTTTTGGGGGGCCCCAAAAAGTACAAGAATCATGGTCAAATTGGCAAGGAGAATTGTGATAGAATAATGCAATTCAGATTTCCAGCAAGCTAGTTGGATGAGGGGTTATCTATAAGCCCAGATCCCTCCATCAATCAATGAACGATCAAGCAATTGCTAAATTACTGTGCAATAAGGATACAAAAATAAAAACATTGTCCCTGATTCGAAAATCCTTAATTGGATTGTGATCTCTTTAGGAATCTCAATCATGCTCATTTCACTCGACCCCTAGACAGAAGCCTTGCCCACCTTGGAATGGCACTGCCCCATAGTTTGCCCTCCCGATTAATGGAACTCCCAGTTCCATTGTGATCTCCATTTTTCTACTTCCTTCCTCCCTACAAACATACCTTTCTTCTTCTTCTTCTTCCCCAACTGAACCCCAGGAAAATGACTGATTTAAAGCCTGGGGCCAGGGCCCAAAAAGTCTTTTTAGGGGGCTTCCCAGGAGGAAATGAGCAGCAAGTAAATCTGGGGAGTCACTCTGGCCTTGCATCTCTGCAGCAATAGCTTTGTCTTTGCCCTCCTACATCCCTCTCTCTACCCAAATTTCCATCTTTATGTTTTATCTTCTCCTTTTAAAATGGAAGCTCCCTATGAGTAAAGACAATCTTGTTTTCCTGTATTTATGCCCCCAACGTACAGCATAGTTATTACCATGTACTAAATACTTAGTGAATGCTTTATCTAACCAGTTAGCTATTCCTCTCCAATAAGTAGTGGTAAATAAAATGATTATGCAAATACAATATAACAGGGTTCATAAACTCAGTAAAACACACACACACACACACACACACACACACACACACACAAACAGACATTTACAATACAGTGACATGCTCAGTAGGCCAGCAATTTTTTTGCCTCCACACTAAAGACTTTGACAGAAACCAGGGCAGAAAGCTGCTGTGCAAGAGAACTAACCACTGAACCAAAAAGCAGCATGTTGTTTTCTTGTATTTTATTTCTCTGCCAATTTGATAGACTTTAAAGGGATTGCCAGGTTGGTTCTAGGTTGCCTTCTTATTCCTTCCTTGTGAACATGGAATTGAGACTTAGAACAACTCCATCAAGGTCAGTGTATGTCTTCTAGCAAGTTGGAGCATGGATCGACCTCATCCTCCGGAAGGTGGATGTCTTTTCCAAAGAAGAGGAAGTTGTAAGTTTCTCCGGCTCCCAGGAAAATTTATTTGTGGAATCGAGGAACTCACAAACTCTTCAGGTAGCCACCTGAGCAAAGTCCATTTCTCATGGTTGTCGCTTGAATCTATGCACAGGAAAAGAAGCACAGAATGGAAGCGGCAGCTAGGCTATGGTTTGGGAGATGACTTTGGCTAAGTGGAAAGTGGGTTGGAGGAGGGAGAGACAGGAAGACCAATGAGCAGGCTATTTCAGTCATCCAGGTGTGAGGCAACGAGGGCCTGAACCAAGGGAGTAACTGTGTGAGCAGAGAGCAAAGAGCAGCCTTTGAAACTGCCATTCCAGTTCTCTCCTTGATATTCTCTAGAGGTTCACAACTTTGTTCTCTCCTGTTTCTATTGATGATACCTACCTTCCCTTTGCTGGCTCTTCATCCACATCATACATGTTCAATGTGAATGTCTCCTGAGCCTTAGTCCTAAATCTCCTTCTCTTCTCTATTTATATTATTTCACTTGGTAGTCTCATCTATGGATTCAACTATCATCTCTATGTAGATGATCCTCAAGTGTATTTGTTCAGCCCTAACTTCTTGATTCCATCCTACCTCATCCTCCTACCTTCTCCAGAAGATTGGTTCTGCCATCCCTCTCTTTTTGTCATCAACCACTCCCCATCTCCTGTTTCCTTTCCTACATCCTTCAAACAAAACAAAATCCCCCCCCATCAAAAAAAACCTTTACAAGACCCAACTATCTATTAGACATCTTGCTGTTTTATAGATATATGAGACCCAACAAGATTGTATACTGGGAGTGGTAGTGCCCCCAGGACCATAGGTCTCTGCTTCCAGCCAATGGCTCATAGTCATCATCTGGGGACACGGCCCTTAGGGAGAAGGGACCAGATATCCCCAGCTGCTTCCCAAATGTCACACACAGGCCAAGCTGGCCAGCCTGACTGAAGCAGCAGTGGAAGAGACAAAAGGATACGTGTGTCAGGCAAATCAAACCACCTTGGACACCATTTCCCTTCAGACCTAGGGGAAACAGCCCAGAGCCTTAAACCCAAAAGCCTTGGAAGTGATTGCCATTCCAACCCAGTACCCAAAACCATTATTGTGGGAAGTCAGATGGCAAAAGGTTGACAATCAAGTAAGAGAAGAGAAAATGGAGGCAATAAGGGCAGGTTGTTTTTCTAGTACTTTAACTGAAATAGGAAAGAGAATTATTAGATAATGTTTTAAGATGATAATAGAGTCTTGTGAAGTATTTTTTGAGGATGGGGGTATTTTGTTTTGTGTGAAGGATATAGAGAAAGAAATAGGAGTGGTTGAAAACAAAAAAGGGGGTGGGAGAATGATGGTGGAACCAATCTTCTGGAGAAGGTGGGGGGATGAGGTAGGATGGGATCAAGTGTTCTTGGTGAAGAGAAGAACCTCATTATTAGAGGCTGAAGGAAAGGAGAGATTGGGATATAATGTCAATTTCACTCCTCAGGGGAGGGGAAGAAGAAGGAAAATTGAGGGGACACATTGAGAAAAGGGAAGCTTTGGAACAGTTTCTTTGGTGAGGGAGTCTCGGAATCAATTAGGGAGGAATAAAAAGATTGCTTAGGTGCTGTAAGCATGGTTGTGGGACTTTTCCCAACCCTGCTCAGCAGCTGGTGAGTAAGAGCAGAGAAGGCAGGTAGGAGGTATAATGGGTTTCGTGGGTTTCCATCTGGAGAAGCAACAGGGCAATGGATTCACAAGTGTCAAAGAATAAAGAGATGAATGGCAAGATACAAAATGAAAATTGGGAAGGAAGCTAGAACAGAGAAAGTACTGAGGGACAGAGGGGATGTTGGGAGTGATGAGGACAGAATAGATGCTTGGGAGAGACAAGACACAGGTAGAAATGGAACAATGGGAAGTATAGTCATTCAGTGGGATCTCCTCATTTTTTATTCAAGGCATGGAATGATTGCGGGACACACAAGGTGTGACTGTCCCTGTGTAAAGATGAAGTAGAATAAAGGTAGTGGGATTTAAGGAGTTTGCTGTTGTTACTCAGTCATGTTCAGTTTTGTCCAACTCTTTGTGACCGCATTTGGTATTTTATCAGCAAAGACACTGGAATGGCTTGCCATTTCCTATTTCAGCTCTGAGGAAACTGAGGCAAACAGGGTCAAATGACTTGCCCAAGCTCATACCACTACTAAATGTCTGCTGCCAGATTTGAACTTAGGAAAAAGCCTTCCTGACTCCACATCCAGCACTCTATGCACTAAGGCACCACCTAGCTCTTGAGGTAGCATCAAAATGCATTTTCCCTTGTGAATTGAGGGAGAATGTGGTGGAGACCAATACAAAACCACAATTTCAGGCAATGGACTTCCTCCAGGTAAAACCATATCTCCCACCAGAAAAGTACTTCTGGGATAGATTGTCTCTCCAGTCAGATTTCTGGTTCCATAGGGAAGAGGCTTCCATTAGAGCAGGAGCTCTCCAACGCTAGGGCTCTGTCTACCTCATCAGTCACTGTCTGGATCCAGCTTAATTCAAACAATTTGAAGATTGCCAACTGTGTCTATGGCACGGGAGCCTTCCTCCCAAAACCTGATGATGATCATACTGTGGGATTTCTTGACTTTACCACAGATTAAGTTTCACTTCTGTTCTTTTGTCTGCCAGGCAGGGGCAGGTTCTGCCTGGAGACAGAGACCTGTCTGAGACATATGAGAGAGAAAGATTTGGCAGAACCAATCCCAGCAGGGGTGGTGATGAGGCACAGGTAGAGATTTCCCATTCGGGTACCTCATTCAGTATAGAATTGGGGGGTCAGAGCTTCTATCCAAAAGAGATGCTGTTGAGGAAGCCAAACAATTACACGATGAAGAGTCAGAAATCAGGAAGAGAGTCATTCTCATTCTGGCTGTACATTATGGGAGTATTTGCCATGAGGGAAACTGAGGCAGGTGAGCTGGGGGTCTGATTACAAGCTTGAATCCGAAGCTATTGGGGAAATGAGAGAATATAAGAAGTGTCCATTAATTCCTGAGGTATTGATTTGGCTGGCAAGGGGGCATCTCCAACCTTGATACAAGAGGAAAGGAGCAAATTTGTGTTGGGAAACAACAATAGTTCCTGACTTGCCTTGTTTACAGGGTCAGCACTGAGTTGTTCTTTTTGCACTAGGACTATTCTATGTGGGGTACAGAGCCTAGACAGCGTCAAACACACTGAGGCTTTGGGCAATGCTGACGAGAACTCACTCAAACTTGGGGACCAGGGCTATCTGTCTCTGGGATGAAAAAGCCCAAGGAAGAAGGGGGTCACCCTCCACAGATACCCTCCTGTTTCTGCACCTCTCTGTCAGTAGCAGCTCTCCTGATAGGCTCAGAGGTGGAGCCTTCCTTCTGCCATCACACATGGTGTGGGAGTGCCCTTGTCACTTACCAAGCCTTCTTCAGTGTGGCTAATCCCTTTATCTCTTGGATCACAGAATTACAGAATCAAAAAGCTTGAACTAGAAAGAATCTCAATCAAACAATTCAAAAGTATTGGTAAAGGACCTACTATGTGACAGGCACTGTGCTGGATGCTAAGGATACAAAAACAAAAGCAAAATGATTCCGGCGGACTTCATCAAGTTTATGATCTATCTGGGAGAGATATTTTATCATAACTATTCACAAAAACAAGTGTGGGTGAAATTCCATAGCAGCTGGGAGATCTAGGAAAGGCTTCTGTAGCTGAGACTTGAAGGAAATTAGGGATGATCATGATCATGATCATGATCATGATGATGGCAGCAGCGGCCGATGATGATGGTGGTAGTGATTGTGGTAATGATATAATGTAGGGTTTTAAGTCTTACAAAGTGATTTGCATATATTATTTAATTTGACTCCCCCCCAACAGAGCTATTATGCTTTATTAAAGTCAAAAAGATAAAGGCAGAAAAACTGATAAGCTGGTACAACAATTCTTAAAATGTGGTCCAGGGAGCCCTGAGAGTCTCTGAGCTATTTTCAGGGGCTCCTTGAGGTGAAAATTATTTTAATAATAACACAAAAATGCTTTCATTTCTAATATTTATATGGTTGATTCTAATATGGTAAATTTTTTAATGTCTAATAAGGTAATTTCTAACATGGTAAATATTAATAGACAAAGGCCATGTAAATTCAGACTCTTTGGAAGGTCTGTAATAATTTTTAAGAGTGTAAAGGGGTCCTGAGACATGGAAGTTTGAGAACTACTGAGTCCAGAGAATGTAATGTTTGTGTCTAAAATGTACTCGGTGTGTAGATATTGGGTGGCTTTAGTGTCTCAGCTTCCAGGAGACTCTTGCTGGCTTCTTTCCCTCAATCTCCATGTCACATCATGAAACCACAAAAAAAGTTCCCCATCCTTTCTCATTGAAATAAGTTGGATATTTTGTCATAATTTCATTCTTAAGGGTGTCGCGTCCCTCCGGAGACAACTTCCCCTGGAGAGCACTGAATTATGGAGTTTTCTCTCTGTCCTGTCTGAATTTTTGTAATTTCTCTTCCAAGTCTGGAACACATGGCAAATCAAGCCCCAATTTCCCCTTCTTAGCTACTATAAGCTCAAAGATGTCATTGTCTCCTGCTTTCCACCTTCCTCTCATTGCTAAGCAATCAGCTCCTGTTTACTCTCAGACTCAGGTTCGGAGTAGAAATGCTCACCCTGTCTGTTCTTCCTCCTACAGAAAGATGAAATTATCAGAAATACCTAAACATTTCAACTGTTCTGGTTTTAGCAAAGAAGTAGGAAGAGACAGAGACAAAGAGAGACAAAGAGAAACAGGGAGAGAGACACAGAGAAAGACAAAGAGAAAAAGAGAGAGTCAGAAGCAGAGGGAAAGACAGATCGAAAAATATGGAGAAATAAAGAATAAGAGAAAGGGAGAGGGATACAGAGACAGAGAGACACATAGAGTGAAACAGAGAGAGAGAGATACAAAGAGAAGTACACAGAAAGAGACAGACAAAGAGAGAGATACATAGAGACAGAAACAGAGAGAGAGACAAAGAAACAGAAAGGCAAAAACAGAGAGAAAAAGATAAATAACAGAGAGACAGAAACAAGAGACAGAGAGACACAGAGAAAAGACACAGAGAGAGAAACAGGGAGAGAGACAAAGAGAGAAAAAGAGAAATGCACAGAGAGACACACAGAAAGAGGCAGAGACATAGGCAGAGAGATATATAAAGATGCAGAGAGATATAGGAATAGAGAGAGACAGAGACACAGAGAGAGAAACGGAGAAAGACAAAAACAGAGAAAAAATAAGATACAGAGGAGGACACACAGAAACAAAATAAAAGAGACAGATAGAGAAAAGACAGGAACAGAAAGACACAGACAGAGAAAGAGGGAGAAATACATAAAAAGACACAGAGACACACAGAAAGAGACAGAAACAGAGAGATACAGAAAGACACAGGGAGATATAGGAATGGAGAGAGAGAAACTGGGAGAGAGACAAAAACAGAGAAAAAGTAAGATATAGAGGGAGACACAGACAGAAACAAAATAAAAGATAAAGACACAGAGAAAGATAGAGACAGAGAAACACACAGAGAAAGACAGGGACAGAGAAAGACACAGAGATGCACAGAGAGACAGAGACCAACACAGACAGAAATAGAGACAGAAGGAGAGAAAGAGAGATCGAGACAGAGAAAAGCTTCTCTTCAGGCCAGCTTGAATCTGCTTCCAGAATCTAATTCCACTTTCTGACCCACTGCCATAGGCAACCGCTAGAATTTAGTGAGTAGGGAAATGACAAGCTTATACCTGTTCTTTAGGTAAACCATTTTGTCAGCTAGGTGAAGAGTAAAATGGAGTGGAGGGAAAAGTGAAGTAGTGGGCGAGCCAACCAGGAAGCTGGTGCAATTGTGCCACACACTCCACACAACTGAGTTCCCTGGATCCCCAAGATCTCATCCCTGAGCAGGAAAATGTGCCAGCCCCAGGTACCCCCACCCCAGGCAGGCTACCATCCTGCACACAGTGAGACCATCGTTTTCTTGACCTATATAACCTTCTGTGACTACGGAATCACAGGGAGCCAGTACTTAGTACCACAGTTACACTATGCCATCTTCCCTGCTGCCAGCCCTGGCACAGGCAGAAGCACTGCCTTTTACACCTCTTCCTTTTGCTGTTTCCTCCATGATCCCAACTCCTCCCACCCCCAGGCTCATCTCTAGCCCTCATGTTGAATTTTTCAGTACCAAAACACAAGAACATGGGAGACAACCTGGTTACATCAGCAAGAAAAGACCTCTGACTCAACTGACAAGTAGACCTTATTGGGACCTGCTGTATGCCAGTTATGTGGGAGGCACTAATTGGCATGGTAGCCTGCCCCCTTCTGAATTGCTGCCCCCCGTCCCAGGAAAGCTGCCCTGCCTGTCTAACCCTAGTTAGCCTCCTAATAGTGGGAGGCAAGAGAAGTGCCATGACATGTGATTACAATCTCTCTTCATTCTCTCCTTTGCTTTCTTTCACTTAGCCCATCATAGCCACGAGATCTTTTGTACGGCAGTGGGTACAACAAAGACTCTCTTGGACTTCTCCATGGTCAGCTTCTTGGATGACGTAGAGATTGCCTTCTATGACAAAAAGCACCAGCAGTTAGTGATCAAGGAGGCCTGGGTCTCCCATGCCCTGGGAGCGGACTTCATTGAAGATAGGCAGCAAAAGTTGATATACAATGAAATTGACTATCTTTGGGTGCTCCAGAATTGGGTACAGAATGATATTTGGGGTGAAAGTAAGTCTGCCCTGTTCTCCACTGCTCTCAACCTTTTTTTTTTTCCCTTTCCTCCAACTTCCTCCTTTCCTCCCTGGGATTTTAAGGGTCCAAATCTATGAAGTCACACCATTAAGGTGAGTATCCAGGGGTCAATGTCTCCTATGCCATGAGCCAGAGAAAGGAGACTGGGAAGGCTTCTGCCCTAAACCTTAATCCCCACTGAACAACATCAGTGTCCCAGGGTACCAGCTCTACCTCTTAGAACAAATCCAAGGTTCTCTACCTTCAGCACCCGGGCTTTTCAAATTCAAATCACTGAATCCCAGCAGAAATCATCAACATCGGGGCAGTGGATAGAGCACCAGCCCTGAAGTCAGGAAGTCCTGAGTTCAAATCTGGACTCAGACACTTAATACTTCCTGGCTGTGTGACCCCGGTCAAGTCACTTAACCCCAATTGCCTCAAAAAAAAAAAAAAAAAGAAAGAAAGAAAGAAAGAAAGAAAGAAAGAAAGAAAGAAAAGAAAAGAAAAAGAAAAGAAAAAAATCATCAATATCTTGTTGTCCCTAAACTTAGAAACGTGCTAACCTTTATTCCTAAATAGAAAGCCCCCCTTCTGATATGGCTAGTGAATCTTGCTGCCTGGTTTATATCCCATGTGACTATATATATTTCATGTAATGAGTGAGTTTTCCAGCTAATTTATTTAAAAGAGAAAAGAAGAAATACCTATTGAAAAATAATCGGTCTCTCAATGAATGATCCCTAACTCCTAAGCTCTCCCACTGACAATAGTTCCCTAGATGACTTATGATTTTTCTTCTACTGAATGGCTTAGCAACCTCATGGGCTGCAGAAAGAAATTGCTTTCTATACTTTTATAATGGCTAATCTGAAGACTTTCGCTCTCACAATCACTCAATGAATGAGATCTTTCCTCTCCAAACAAGCAATATATGAGAATAAATATGGCAGGCAGGCAGTCAATAAGCATATAATAAGTGCTTATTATGTGGCAGACGGGCACTGTGCTAAAAGATATGGATACAGAGGCAAAAAATTAAATTTCTTATCCTTCAAGGTCTTATATTCCAATGAAGGAGACAATATACAAACAACTGGGTACCTACAAAATGTGTAGAAAGAAAAAAGTAAGTAATCTCGGAGGAAAGGTACTAATGGTGAGAGGGAATGGGGAATGGGGAATAGGAAGTGCTGGGAAAGGAAAGTTGAGATCTGAGCTAAGTCTAGAAGGAAGCCAAGAAAGCTGGGAGACAGAGGTGAGGAAGAAGAGCATTTCCACCATAAAGTCAAGTACACCAGTGTTGCTGATCACAGAATACATGGAGGGGAATAATCATGTGTAAGAAATCTGGGAAAATAGGAAGAAGTGAAGTTATAAAAGACTTTACAAGCCAGAGTATTTTGTATTTGATCTTGGAGGTAATCGGGAGCCACTGGAGTTTATTGAGTAAGGACAGATCCAAAGTTTAGGAATATCAGCTGAATGAAGTAAGGACTGGAATGGGAAGACCTTTGAGTTAAGGACATGAGCCAAAAAGCTAGTGTTGTAGTCTGGGAAGAAGGTGATGGGTCTGTATTGGACAATGGTGTGAATAGAGAGAAGGGAACATATGTGAGACCTTGTGGTGGCAAAAATAAGATTCAGTAACAGACTAAATTTGTAGGATGGATGCAAGAAAAAATTAAGGACGATCTCTAGATTGTTAGCCTGAGTGAATGGGAGGATGATGGGACCTTTGACAATAATAATGAAGCTAGGAAAAAAGGAAGAGTTTAGAGGGGAAAGATAATAAATTCCACTTTGGATATATTGAGTCTGAAATATCTATGGGACATCCAGTTCAAGATGTCCAACAGGCAATTAGAGAGGTGGGACTAGAGAGCAGGAGACAGACACCACGTTAGGTAGAGGGAGAAGAGAAAGGGGCCAAAGGTATGAGTAAGATTTGGAGGAAGACAAAGCAAAGGAGACTAAGACAAATAGTCAGACAGTTGGGAAGTGAACAAGAGGAAGAAGTCTCACCCACCTCTAGAGAGAAAGCCATGTGCGGGAGAAGAGAGTGACCTGACAGTGTCAAAGGCCACAAAAGGTCAAGGGATTGAGAAAGGCCATTAAATTTGGCAATCAAGATGGAGAGAGCAACTTCAGCTGAATGATAAAAGCCAGAGGACAGAGGCTTAGAAGAGAGAGGGACGAGAGGAAGAACATCCACCAATTGAGGTGGTTTTTTGTCAAGTTTATGGATGAGAGGGAGCAGAGCTAAGACAATAGCCAGCAGTGATCGTGGGATCAAGAAGATGTTGTTTGTGTGCTTTAAGGATGGGGAGGTAGGGACATGTTGTAGGCAACAGAGAAATAGATACGGAATAAAAGAAGTAAATAAGAAGAGATGGAAGATTAATGAAAGAATAATAATATAGAGAGGAAGAACCTGGAGAAAACGGGATAGCAATGTTCTCCTCTCCTCAAAAATTAGAAACGCTCAATCCGACATAGGTCACTAACAATCTTTACAAAGGTCATCTCTTTCCTTATAAGGCCCACAAGACGGGGACTCTCCTTCAGGTTCCCATCCTCCCAATCCACTCCACATGTATTAAGCCCCTTTATATATAAGGCAGGTTTTTGGGATGGAAAGACAAAAAATCTCAACCCCACCCCAGGCACTTTCATTCTACTGCTCACACTGGCTCTGTCCTCCTTTTGCTCTCCCAGGGAACCACACAGTACAGATTTGGCACAATTGTCACCTGGCCCAAGACATCCATGTGAGCAGCCGCATCTGGTGTCCTGTGGATAGCGAGGATTTCTGCCAGATGGATGAGCAGATAAGCCATTGGGTAGCCAAGAAGCCTGAGGCGAAACCCATCATCCTCCTCTCAGAAAAGATCTATTGCTCCAAGAAGGTGAAGCGCTACCTGGAGGACTACTGCATCCAGCCAATGAGGAAAATCTTACAGTACTCAAACGTCCGGGATAATGGTGAGACCCCTCCTTCCAGAAGATCCAAACCCATGGTGTTTGTGTAGAAGTTGGGGCTCAGACCAGCAGTTCTAGATTAGGATGTCATGGAACCTGAGTCACAGTGCAAAAGTCAGCCCCATAGAGATGGGGGGAACCGTTTTTCCTTTGGAGAAGGGGGCACCCCACTGTGTATTCTATTCAAATACATAATCAGGATTTTAAAAGTAGCATTTTAGCATCAATGTTGCATGAACTGGAAAGCATCCATCATCAACCCAAGGGAGAAAGGAAGAAATTGAGCATTATATAGCATCTCATCCCTGAAGGTGGCTGCTGTTATTATTTAAGATTTGGAAATTGAGGGAAACAGAGGTTAAGTGGCTTGCTCAGGATTGCCCAGCTACTAAGTGTTTGAGGTCAGGTTTCAATTCAAGAAGATGGGGGATCTATCCACTGCACCACCCCCTGCCTCCAAGGACGATCTCTGTCTCTGTCCAGCAGCCTAGCTAAAGGCAGAGTTATCCATCTCTAGAGACATAGCCACTGGCTGATTTTGTTTATTTTCAAATGAACCCAGGAGATCCTGTCTACTCAGTTTTGTAGGTGTTGAGACGTTCAGGGGACTTGCAGTGATGAAGTCAAGGGTCTTATCACTTCAAACAGTCTTTGGTAGAACTTACCTTAACTTGTCATGGCTGTTTAGTAATTGATTTAGAGCTAGCTCTTCTGGTGGCACATTATCATCAGTATAATCCAAGCAACAATTAAGCACCTACTAGGTACAGATCACTGAACAAGAAAATGGAGATATGACTGCTAATTAAAAACAGTCTCTGCCCTAGATGAAATTGCATCCTTCTAAGGGGAGTACTAATAACTGAGTTTTCTCAAGGTTTTGTTAGATAGAGCACTCAGCAAATTGGTAAATAGGGACAATAGGCTTAAAGATTCAGAAGTCACAGCTTGACTGATTCTCAGTTAATATGGAAAGAAATAGAACAATAAGGAGGGTAGGGTGAGCAAAAAGTGGATAGAAATGAAGGAAATATTCAGTGTCCAAATACTGCTAGACGTGATGTTCTCTGTACCGACCTCTGCTCACAGTGCCCCCAGAAGTGACCGTATCCCAACGTGACACTCCAGATGGCAACGTCAGCCTCTCCTGCACAGCCACAGGCTTCTACCCCGTTTTATCCTGCTGCGCTGGGAGAAAGATGAGCAGCCGGTGGCGTGGGGGCAGGAGAGCTCCAGCGGCATCTTGCCCAACATTGATGCTACCTTCTACCTCCAAATCACCCTCCAGCTCCAGTCAAGGGACGTTGAGACAGGTTATACCTGTGTGGTGGAGCACAGTGAGCTAGAGACGCCAGCTGTATACCCTGGTGAGTTTCCCACCCAAAATGACCTGGCCTATCCCCAGGAGACCATACCTTGGAGGTAGCCTCTCTAACTCCTCCCCAAGGAGGACCCCCCAGGGCACGATTCCAGTTCAGAATCTCCAATCCCATTACCTCTGATTACACTGGCCATTGCTTGAAGTCAAGATTTCCACCCCCCCTCCTTTTTCTGATGTCCTTCATTTCTCCCAGTGCTAGTAAAGCCCACTAAGATAAGACCTTGGTATGTGGTCCTGAGCATCCTGGCAGTCGTCACCCTGTTGGTGAGCTGGGCTGTTGTTTTCATCACATGGAAGAAGAGGAAGACAGGTAAATATGTGGGGCCATCACAAATGGAAACCTTAAAGCTCTGTGTAAAGATGTGGGGTGATGGTGGTGGTAACAAGGGTCATAGTGACAATTACAAAAATAATGATGGTGAGTAGCAAGATGGTGGCCATAACAATGATGGCGATGGTGACAAGGGGATGATGTGATGATAATGGCAATGGCCGTGATGATGAGGTTCCTGCCAAGATGCAAGGTGGCCATGAGGAAAGTTCTTTATTAGCTGAATCTCAGACCTGGAAATAACTTCAAAAGTCACTTAATAAAACGTGTCCATTCATCTTCCCGATCCCAGTGCCCTGGACACTGAGAACTAACCACAGTTCTGCAGTGATGGCCTGGCCTGGACTGAATTCAAATACACCTTCAGACAATTCTATATGACCCTGGACAAGTAACTGAACCCCTTTTTGCCTCAGTTTCCTCATCTGTAAAATGGGGATAATAATAGCTCATCTTCCCAGATACATGACCCAAGAACAATTCTGCTGGGTAGCCACTTCCCCCACAGTCTGAGAAAACTGAAATCACTCCAGGGGAGACAATGACACCCAAAGTTTGACACAATTGGTTTTTGGTCAGCACTAAGGTGGAAAGAACTAATTGGTCCCAATGGGGATTGTGTCATTAGCATCATGCTCTAAGTTGCCTGATTCAACCAGTCTGACCACATTTATATATTACATGCAAAATGTCCATGAGTTGTTATTTATAATATTGCCATTATCATCATTCTTACTCCCACTAGGCTTCAGTGTCTCACAGGCTTTGCAGATCCTGGGGTTCCAAAGGCTACACCATTAGAGTCCAAGATCTGACACAACCTACTTGTCTGGAATATTTGCAAGGCTCGTTCTATGCATCTGCCCACCAAGCAAAGATGAGCTAAGGGCAGTGAACTCCATCATCAGACATCTGGTGCTGGTTTCTTTTGTCAACAGCAATTCATTTTTTTTTTAATTTTTTTTTTATTTATTAAAACTTTTTATTTGCAAAACATATATATGGGTAATTCTTCAACATTAACCCTTACAAAGCTTTCTGTTACAAATTTTCCCCCCTACTCTCCTTCCCTCCCCTAGATGGCAGGAAATCCACTACATGTTAATTATGTTAAAATACTTGACAGATCAAATATATGTATACATATTTCCGCACTTACCATTTTTGTGCAAGAAAAATCGTATCTACAAGAAAGAAAAATCAGAGAAAGGAAACACAATGCAAGCAAATATCAATAGAGAGCATGACAATGTTATGTTGTGGTCCACATTTCACATCCCTCTCTCTCTGGGTGTATATGGCTTTCTTCATTGAACAATTGGAACTGGTTTGAAACAATTCGTTGTTGAAGAGAGCCATGTCCATCAGAATTGATCATCATATAGTCTTGTTGTTGCTGTGAGAGAACAAGCAATGCTAGGGAATAGCCCAATAGGACTTAGGAGCCCAACAGCTTGGATGATGGGTAAAGTTTAGACAATGCAATGAATAAGTAAATCTGGGACAATTAGGGAATGACTGAACAAATTGTTGTATGTGATCATAATATGGTAAAAGAAATTATGAGCTCAATAATCTTAAAAAAAACACAGATAGACTTAGCGTGAGATAATGAAGAGCAAAATGACCAGAACCAAGAGAATGTTGTATATAAGTAATAGTAATATTGTTTTAAGAACAACTTTGAGCAACTAAGTCTTTTTGACTAATGCTCAGGTTAACTGCAAAGAACAATCGAAGAAGCCTTCTGCATCCAGAGAAAGAACTGATCAATAGAATTATGGATAGAGTGATTTTATATATTTGTATCTAATAGTAGGAGGAAGGAGAGGGGAAATAGGGGGAGAAAAAAAGAAAAAAATTCACAACATAAATTTATTATATATTTAAAAGGAATAGCAAAGAGTACATAATAGATTTGCAGTTTCATGTGCAATCATCTTTATTTTTCTATTGTTATGAAAATGCTTTTTTTACAATTCCTTTTTCACAAATGCAATTTCACAATTTCACAAATTAAAAACAAAGATTTTTTTTAAAAAAATAGCAATCTCTCTAACTATTCACAGACATTTCCACTTTATGCTAATGAGGTCCCCCTGAATTGCTTCAGCTTTGCCTGTTGCCCTACAGCTTCTCTTCCAAATGAGCCCTTCAATGCTAACTACTAAAAGCTCACTGCCTCTTGGCCCCATCCCACTGACTGCCATCTTGCTAATATTCCCCTATACATCTACCAGGAGGCAGCTAGAGGGGCCATAATGTGCTGAGCCCTTTGCCTGGATGCAACAGCAAAAACAACACAATAGCTGAAAATATCATTTCCCCCAAAATCAAAAAAATTACGTTTTTGTTGTTGTTCAATCATTTCAATCATGTCCAACTCTTCATCCATTTGGAGTTTTCTGAGCAGAGATATTGGAGTGGCTTGCCATTTTCTTCTCCAGCTCATTTGACAAATAAGGAAACTGAAGCAAACAGGGTTGAGTGACTTACCCAGAGTCACATAATTAAGAAGGCCTCATTTGAATTTAAGTCTTCCTGAATCTAGGCCCAGCACTCTATCCCCCTGAGCCACCCAGCTACTCCTAGATCATATTTTAGGTCAATACAACTTCTGCCTTAAAGTATAGAACAATACAAACTTCTTAAACATGACTTTATATGTGACTTCTTGTATGAATCTCAATTTCTGTGACTATTGTCCTCTGGAATAATTTATCACCAACCACAGGATTAAATAAACACTGAGAACTCCATGGTATGGTGGAAAGAGACTTAGCCTGTGTCAAGAGACTGGAGTTCTAATTTTGATTCTGTCACTGATTCATCCTTGGACCTTGGATCAAGTCTCTGAACCTCACGTAGCCCCTCTGCTTAAAAAGAAAAAAAGAAAAAAAAAAGAAAAAAGAAAAAAATTGGACCAAATGATCTCTTAGCTATCATCAGCAACAGCAGCAGCTCTATGCTATATTTGAGCTCCCAGATTTGACTCCCAAGATTCTCAACACCATTATCTCTCACCATATACTGAATTATTTATACCTTTAATCTCACCACCCCCAAGATCTTGAATTTAGAAATCTCCATCTATAATCACAATCTCTTATACTGCCATCTTTCCCTTTGTTTTACTTCTCCTAAAGAAATTCCCTCAATCTCTACCCATTGTGACCTTTCACCATTCTAATTATCTTCTTCTGGACACTTTCAGATTGTCAACAGTATTCCTTAAGTGTAGTTCCCTGGGACTAAACACAGTACTCCCAGCAGCCTCTGCATTTAAGATTCTGTTCTCCCTGGACTCTCAGTTATAACTGATGGACTGGTATATAAATGCTGGTTAAATTACTGTCTGTTCTTCTACCCTGGAACAAATAGCCCTTGTCATTCAACCACTTCTTCCTCCATGGGGAAAAAAATGATCAAGGAAGGCTTGGGCAGCTTCTTGGTATCTCATCAGGAAGATTTTCAGAGCAAAAAGAAAGGTCATGTCAGAAATTCAATTACAAGCAAACTAACACAATTTTATTAAGCATCTATTACATCTAAGGCACAGTGCTAAGCACTGAAGATATATCCCTACTCTCAAAGAGCTTACAATCTACTTGGAATACAACATGGGTACACACAAAAATAAATAAATAATTTCAAGATAATTTAAGAAGGGTGAGAGCCAAAATCATACAAAAATGAATGTTGAAAACTATCTTTACATGTATTTGAAAAAATAAAATAATATTAAAAACTTTAAAAAGGAGGGGGAACAGTAACAATAGGGCAACCAAGAAAGACTTTATAGAGTACATGAAGTAAGTCTTGAAAGATGAGGATTTTGAGAATGAAAAGTGAGGAAAACCTGTGCAAAGAAAACCAGCAATGAAAGATGAAAGGACAAATTTGGGGAAGAGACCAGTGGCCCAATTTGGCTAATACAGAGAGCAGAAGTGCCAAACATACTGTCTGTAAATAACATGTCCAGTGAGGTCTGAGCAAGATTAAAATGTAAATGGGAAATATTTAACGAAGTAAGTAAAAATACAATAGAACATAGATAATGTTAATTTGTGGTTTTTCTAAGTCAATATGCCCTAGAATTTAGTGATCTCATTTCTTTTTGAGCTTGACATCAGTGACAGACAACAAACACAGAGAAAAATGAAATTAATTGCGTAGAAAAGTGGCGCCGGTATGGAGGGCTTTAAATGCCAAGTGAAGGAGTTCATATTTGGTCCAAAGAAATAGGAATAGGATGGTATTGAAGCTATTTGAGGGATGAAGGGCAACTGAGTCTGATCTATGCTTTGGGGATGTACCTTTAGCCCATCAAGTAAAGGATGGGTAAAATTCTGAGAGACAAAGCAAGAAGACAATTTATTTTTGTTTGTTTGTCATTGTGAGACAATCAGAGTAAAGTGACTTGCAACTAGTAAGTGTCCAGTGTCTGAAGGCACATTTGAATTCAGGTCCTCCTGACTTCAGAGCTGGTGCCTTATTCACTGTGGCACCTACCAGCCTTCAAGAGGACCATTTAGCAGGCAATTACAACACTGGAATCAAGATGGGATATGAGTCTGAACTAAGATAGTACCTCAGTGAATAATCAGAAATAGCCATCTAACACACCAGGCAAATGGAGACATCATCTGAGTACCTCCTTGAAGCAAGGAAAAATCCCTATGTACTCTAGAGCCTCTGGAAGAAAAACTGCAATTCTTCTCTGTCATTCTTCAATTTGTCTATATAGTATAAGAAATAACAGCTTTGAGAGGCTCTTGCTCTATGCCCTTTGCCTATTCATGGACCTGGTCTCTACCAATTCCAATTTTGAGGACAGATGGCAAATGAACAGAGGTGGTAGAAGGGGGGAACTTTTCTACCCCAGGGCAACATGATCTACAGATTTATTATTGTCATTATTATTATTATTTAAAATCTACCTTGAGCTCTGAAAAAAGTTGATATAAGAATCAAAGAGAAAGTTGATCATGAATATGGAAATGATAATGAAGATTGACTGGATAGGAAGGGTGAAAATTCTTTAGTAAGTTCTTACAGCCTTCCAAACCCTGTGCTAAGAGCTTTAGATACAAATACAAAAACAAGACGGTTCCTGATCTCAAGGAGCTAGCATTTAAATGAGACAATACATAAAGTAGAGTCAAGTCAAGCAAGGAAGGAAATTCATGACTTCAAATCAAGGAGTACAGAATAGAGCACTTTCAAGCTTTTCAGATAGAAAGACCAAAGCTCAGCAGAAATTATAAAATGCAAATACAGTAGTTAAGCAAAACCTGGAAGGCCCTGCCTGCAAAGAACTGGGGAGCCAATGGTTCCCTCTGATTTCTCCTATTCTAGAAGAGCAGAAACATCAGGAAACCTAAACCAAACTGGGAAGCAGGATTAGGTGGCTCAGTGGATAGAGTATCAGGTCTGGATTCAGGAGGACCTGATTTCAAATCCAATCTTAAACACTTACTAGCTGTCACTTAACTCCATTTGCCTCAGTTTTGTCTTCTGTAAAATGAGCTAAAGAAGGAAACGGCAAACTATTCCAACCAAATGGGTTCACAAAGACTCAGATATGACTGAACAACAAAAATAAAATTAATTTATTAATTAATGAATGAAGCTGAAGCAGCCATGGTGAGATCATGGATGAAAGTGGTAGTGGTGATAGTGAGGTTAGTACTGATGGTGAGGAAGAGTATGGTGGTTATGATGGTGAAGCAGCTGGGTTGAGTGTAAGAATGGGTTAATGATGGTGATAAAAATAGAAATGATGGTGGTGGAGATTGTAGCATTAGTGGTAGTGATTGTGATGAAGATGAAGATAATGATAAAGGTGATCTGATGACAGTGATAAACATTGGTATAGATCATTATGACAATGATGATTATAATCATGGAGATAGTGATGGTGGTCATAATCATCATAAGGTGGTACTAGTGAGAGGGATGGTAATGGCTGTGGAGTTCATGTCTCTGATGGTGATAGTGATGAAGGTGATAGTGATGACAATAATGGATAGTAAAGATGGTGGTACTGATGTTTATAATAATGATGCTGATGATATTTATATGGCAGTCACAATCATGGCTGGGCAATGAATAGTGGAAGAGATCCAAATGATAAAATCTCCTTAGATAGGGATCTTAGAAAGCATCAAGAATACATAATCATTTAAAGATTTAAAGAGCACACAGGAACAACCAGCCTGAAAGAGATAAACCAGTCAGAGATGTACCAATTAACTAATATTTATTAAGTGCTTGCTATGTGCCAGGCACTGTATGGAGTATTGAGATACGAAGAAGGATTAAAAAAAAAGTAGCCCCTGACCTCAATGACAGTCTAAGGATCTGAAGACACCAGTCAAATGACTATACACAAATGAGTATATATTGAATTTGGAGGTAGACTTGGGAGAGTTAAACCAATTAAAGACAGTAAAGGGGAGGGAGATGTAGGGAAAAAAAACATTTATTCAGAAGCAGAGAGGGAGCTGAAGATAATTTTTTTCCACATTAAAGCCTCCCTCTACTCCATTTACAAGCATCATAAGACCCTAGAAGAGGACTTTCATAGAAATGTGGGGATTTGGGCATTAGAAGAGTTAATGGGATAGAGTCATTTCAAAGGGAACCTTCAGTTGACTATTGAAGAAATATTATGGCCTCTGGCAAAACAGAGGAGAAGCAGAGGTTAGGATAAGACTGTTCCTTTACTTTAGTCTCTAGAAAAGAAAGGAAGCCCTAAGATTTCCTTCAGGTATTCATCAAAGTTCTGGGATAGAAATGGAGATGAAGATTATAGGAAGACTATTTTTCCAGGGGGAAATATTGTAGTTTATGTCTACAAAATCTGAACATCACAGTGATGGCTGTCATAGGACCACATATTTTGAGCTGAGGGACCACAGAGATCACCCAGTCCAAAGCTCTCATTTTATAGATGAGGAAAGAGAAACCAAGAGTTTAAGTGGCTTGTGAGATTCTTACAGGCAATGGACTCCAGAGAAGTTTACCGACTCCAATCCAGTCCTCTTTCCATAATACCAGGCCACTTCTCTGATAGTGATGGTGATGATTTATCTTAAGGGACAAATCCCAAAACACAACTCATAGGGAAAAAAAGATGTGAGGATAGGAGGCTAAAAGCTTGTCCAATTCTCGAAGGCTTTTATGGACATTCATGGGTTCCCAGGAGAAGAGGTAAAAGGGACATTTGTGGAATAAAGAGAAGAGGGAAGAAGATTGCAGGAGAAAGGGGTAAAGCAAAGGGAGGAATAAGATGAGGGAGGACATAATATTAACTCCTTCAGAATCCCCATTGGAAGCAACAGTTCATAAAAGGTGGGCAAAAGAACACACTCTGTCTCTCCCATATTTTGACTAGCCAGTGCCCAGGATCCTCTGGAAATTAATTTAGAGGAAGATATCCCCATCTGGTCTGGAGAAGCCAGAATTTATCAGACTATTTTCATTGGGCCTGGCGAGAACTACTTCTGACTCCTTTGCAAGACCTTCACGTTCTCTGATTTCAGTTTCTTCCACCTGTCAGGCAAAAAAAATGGCAAGGCTCCAGTCAGTGGAAAGATCTTGGTACTCATTGAACTAAGATAAAGGCTCACTTTTTAATTTAGGCCAGGAAAATTCACAAAGAAGAAATGACTCTTCTGTCATAGACTCAGTCCTTAATAAAATTCTGACTGTTATTTATTGGTTCAGTTTCCTCATTGGTAAAATGAGAAAGTTGAATACATTGTTCTCTAAGTTCTATCTCAGCTCTAAATCTATAATTCCATGATTTTTCTTCCCAGGAATTTGAGGAAGTAGGGATCATAGGGCTATAGGAAGCCCAACCTGGCTCTCTGGAAAATGGGTTGCCCCAATATAATAGCACTCAATCAGAATGGAAGCCTTCCTTCAACTAAATTTGTCCGAAAGCACAAATATTTCTAGTTATAGCTCTGTAAGATCTTGCAGGCTAACCAATGGAGTCCAAGATCTGGCAGAACTTTACCAAGATGGAAAGATTTTGAGAACCATCCAACAGTAGATTAGGACTGTTGGCCAGCCTGACTGAGAACAGAGCAATTCATCATTAAAAAAGCAGAAAACAGGGCCAGCTAGGTGACGCAGTGGATAGAGCACCAGCCTTGAAGTCAGGAGGACCTGAGTTCAAATCTGGTCTCAGACACTTAACATTCCCTACCTGTGTGACCCTGGGCAAGTCATTTAACCTCAATTGCCTCAGCAAAAAGCAAAAAAAAAAAAAAAAAAGCGCAGAAAGCAAGGATAATTTTTTTCTGGCCTCAGCAACTGAGGAAATGATGTACTTAAGGGAAATGGTGGCACAGAGAGGGAGCAATTGTGTTAAAGAAACCAAGGAAACAGAGCTTAAAAAGCATGGGCTTTGATTGGTTTTGTTATATATAAATGCTATCCATTTTTATGGGTTTATTTTGTAGCCTGTTGCTTTACTGAACTATTAAAAATCATGAATACTTTTCTTTGCTAGTTCTCTAAGGTTTTCTAAGCAAGTTACAAAGACATAATTTTTTTTCTTCTTTGTCAATAACATGACTGTAAATTCTTGCTCTTGTCTTATTATCATATCATTATCATAGTGGTCAGATATTGACACAGATAAAGTCAGATCCTCTGAAGCAATTAGCATAGTATCTTGTACTAGAGTAGAGAGAAGAAAAAAAGACACACAGTGTCTCTACCACCCACAGGATTCTTTTCTAAAGAAGAGTCTTTCAAACAAGTGCAAACACAATAGTCAAAACTAAATCTATTAAAGGGTAAGGCAATAAATCAGGAAAATCTGCCTGGAGGAGGTAATAGACAAAGGATGACAAATTAGGAAGCCAGGAAAGAGGTACTGAATGGCTAAGCTAGTATGATTAACATGGTTTGAAAGAGGAAGTAGGAAACAAGATGACATTTGGCAACTAACTGGATATAAGGAGAGTGAGAATGGAAAACAGGTAGTGAGAAAGAAGGAAGAATTGAGAAAAACTCCAAGGGAGCAAACCACATCTTATGGGGTAGAATAAACAACTGCAGACCCCAGACATGGTTTCTTTTTTTTCTGCTCTTCAGGCCTCCTTCCGGAATGTGACTATTCAATTTTGCCAAGAGTCTTCCTGTTTTCTTTGTTCTCCTCCTGAAGGAAAGATGAAGACCACTGGTGGTGCAGTGGATAGAGGACTGGGCAAGAAGACCTGAGTTCAGACCTCAGACACTTATCACCTGTGTGACCCTGGGGAAGGCACTTAATCTCTGCCTCAGTTTCCTCAACTATAAAATCATAATAGTACTTACCTATATCCCAGGGTTGTTGTGAGGATCAACTGAGATAATATTTGTAAAAGTACTTAGCACAGTTCCTGTTTCTTAGCAAATATATAAATGCTTACTCTCTATTCCCTCCTCTTCTCCTATCCCTGTCCCTCAACTCTTTATAACAAATTAATTGACAAGTATGTATCTTCAAGACAGCCCCCTAGAAAGGGAAACTAGGGTTAAGAACATGTAACCAAACTAGAGGGGAAAAAACAAAAAAGATACCTGGGGTTTCTCTTTCTGGGAAGTCATCTCTACTAGGTTCTCATCTGCATTCAACTTATAGAAGAGGTTTTTCCTAGTGGAGAAAAAGTGAGACTGTTTTCTACCTTTCTTCCACCATCATTCCTCCACCTTCCCTAGCCTACCTAAATTCCCATTTCCAACCCAATCAATATACATTGAGGAAGAAGTCTCTATCTCAGACTCCACCAGATCAGATAAGGCACTGTTCCAGGAAAGAGTCAGAAGAAAGGGATGAAGAACAGGAAACAACTCTTCTCTTTCCCATTGCCCTTTCCCCATCTTCACTGGGACTTGGGAAAGCAGGAGAAATGTAGGTGGGATGGTATTATGGAATGAGAATAGTCAAACTAAAAAGATTTATCTGAAATCCTAACTCAACCAAAGTATCCAAATCAGGAAGAGGTCTTTTGGTCATGGGATGACAGATTTAGAAGAGACAACATCTCTATTTGTGTTCTATATGATGACTTACTTAGAAAACCCCAGAGAACTAGCAAATAAATATTTATGACACTGAGTGGTTTTAGTAAAGAAGCAGGATTCAAAATAAATCCATAAGATAGTCAGATCTCATACTTTCCAATTTTTTTTTTTGGTTTCTTGAATATAAGACAGTTCTAATTTAAAGGCATGTGGGTAGTATAATATAAGAGTACTAGACCTGGAGTCAGGAAGACCTGAGTTGTAATTTTGCCTTAGGCACTAAGTAGCTGTGTAATCCCAGGCAAATCACTTAACTTTCTCCATCTAAGTTTCTTCATCTGTAAAGTAAGGATAATGCTTATATAACACATCCCACAGGGTTGGTTGTGAGAGTGAAATAAGATAAGTTTCATATAAATACTACTTATTATTATCAATAATAATAAAGTTAGATACTGCTCCACATCTCACTGTGGTCTTTCAAGAGATCATTTCCTAGTTGCTGGGGCCAAAAAAGGTAGGAAAAATAGGCATCATTTATCCCCATTTTACAGATGAGGAAAAGAATGTTCAGAGAGGTGAGTGAATCTAACATTACATAGCAAGTAAGACACAAAGGGTTATTGGCTCATAGATTCAGAGCTGAAAGGGAGAAGCAATGTAATCTAAAGCCTTTGTTTTATATTTTAAAACTCAGAGAGGGAAGTTGATTTATCTGAACTTGATTTTCTTCATTTCTTAAATGGAAATGATGATGCTTATTCTCTTTACTTCCTAGAGTGGTTGTGAAATTTGAACAAAATCATGTAAATGAAGAGCTTTATAATCATAAAATACTACCTAGTTGTGCAATAGTAATAGCAGCAACAGAAGTAGTAGTAGCAGCAGTAGCAGAAGATGTAATAGTGGCAGCAGCAGCAGCAGTAGTAGTAATCAGTGTCATCCTCAATAAGGGTTCAAATCTTGCGTTAGACACTTATTAGCATTTTACAAATATTAAAGTGCTATACTAATGCTACAGGGAGATGAAGGGAAGAGGAAGAAGAGGAAAAAAGAGAAGGCAAAGAAGTAAAAAGAGAAAGTAAAGAAGGAAGAGAAGAAAAAGAAAGAGAAGAAAGAGGAGGAGAATAACAAAAAGAGGAAGAGATCCAGAGGAGGAGGAGGAGGAGAAGGAGGAGAAACCTTTCCATACAGTTTTACCTTTTCCAGATGTGAATGGTCGCCACACCCAAGAGCACCAATAAGCAGCAAAACAGCACCATGAAGATGATAAAGAGCAGCTGATACAGGCTCAAATGGTCAAGAACTGTAAGACCCAAGTGAAAAAGTCCACTTAGAAGGTTCATTATTTTCTCTACTCCCAAAACATATATCTTTTCCATTGCCTTCTAAGTCATCTTTAGTTTCTTGTCATTTAAATCAATTAAGTGTCTACTCCAAGTCACACCAAGGTACTGAAAATGCAAAGACAAAAAGCAACATACCCTTTTCCCTCAAAGGGCTTCAAGGGGGCGAAGGATAGAGAGAAAGAATCACAGGTACACATAAAAGTCAATGTAATCTACTATGAAGTAGCAGCCAGATAGGTCAAAGGGGAACCAAGAGAACTGTACATAAAAGTCAATGTAATCTACTATGAAGTAGCAGCCAGATAGGTCAAAGGAGAACCAAGAGAGAACTGTGCCACAGAATCAGTACATCTTATGTGCAGAGCACTGTTAACCACTATGGGAGATATGATCCTCCCCACTGGGAGCTTACAATCTAGTCATTCTGCCCCCACCCATGATTCTAGTTGCTCAATTTAGCTATTTTTTTAATTTTGTCTTTAAGTCTAGATTCTTTTCTGGTTCTAGCTATTCCCCTACCTCTTAGAGGTCTGCACATCTCTGAAGATGGACATAGTAATCCTGTCTGAATGGTGGTGAGTTCATCTGTTTCTACTGAAATTGTAAGCTCCTTGAGGCCAAAGACTGTTTTCTTTTTGGCCTTGTATTTTCAGCCCCCTAGCA
Organism: Myrmecobius fasciatus; assembly: GCA_023553655.1. Lineage (NCBI taxonomy): Eukaryota > Metazoa > Chordata > Mammalia > Dasyuromorphia > Myrmecobiidae > Myrmecobius > Myrmecobius fasciatus. The sequence continues at coordinate 93,356 of JAJPUD010005023.1, read as the reverse complement.
GTATAATGCACATAGTAAGTGCTTAGTGTTTGCTGAATCAGATAGAATTGATGGAATAAGAAAGAACTATCCAAATTGAAAAGAGAAAATTTCACTGCAGATCTTAGAAAGAACTTTCTTTCTAAATGGTGGTTCTCATTCAGAGAAAATTGTAGTCTTTCCTCCAGAGACTGTTACATAGAGAGAAACAAGAGAGAAACTCCTTCCTGATATTCCCAAAAGATTGTTGCTCACCTCTTGTTCCAAGGTACACAGAAGATGAAGCAGAACCCAGAGCATTGGATGCCAAGCATACATATTCTCCCTGGTCTGTGGAACTCATATCCTGGATGTCCACCCTCAGGGTATTGTAGGAGGTTGTTACTTGAAAGTGGGGGTAATGCTGGCTTCCAGGATGGGTCGAAGCAATAAACTGGCTTCCATGATAAAAGGTCAGCTCAGACCGGGGATCACTATCCACATGACAGTGCAGGATACCCCAAAGACCAGTCTCTGGCTCTAGAAAGGAGGTCACTGCAGGTATCCGTGGTGCATCTGCAGAGAAGATCCCGGAATGAGTCAATGTTAGAGACTTTTTTTTTTTAAAGAGCTTAAGATAAGCAATATCAAATAAAGAGCTAAAGCCAGATCTGGACTCAGAAAAAAACTCCACTAAGTTAGAAATGGACTTAAAATGAGAGGGAGCTAAGGTGACCTAGCATCACCCTAGAAAAAGTTCTAGAATTCAATCTAAAGTCATAGAAAGAGCTAGAAACAGATTTAGAACTAAGAAAGATTAGGATTAGAGAAAAAGCTAGAAACAGATCTCAAATACAAGAAAGAGCAATGAGAAATAAAGCTGAAGACCAATCCAGAATCAGAGTAAGAGCTAGAGAAACAGAGAAAACAAATAGAGACATTGGAAGATAGAGAAAAATCAGATAGAGGAAGAGAAAGAGAGGGACAGAGAGAGAGAGAGAAGAAAAGAAAGGAAAAAAGAAAGGAAGAGAGAGATGAGGGAGCCGAGGGGAAGAGGGAGATGAAGATGAAGAAGAGGAAGAGGAGGAAGAAAAAGAAGAAATGATGATGATGATGATGATGATGATGATGATGATGATGATAACGACGACAACAGGACAGCAGAAAGGGGAATTAGAGAAAGAGAGAGATTTATCCAGAACCAGAGAAATATGTCAAGAGGTAGGATTCCAGTAAAAAATAAAATAATAATAATACTGATTGACCAATTGGCCTAAAATTAAAGATAAAAGCTAAAATAAAAAACAGAGCCAGATCTTGAGTCAGAGTAAAAAGCAAAGACACAGGGATAGTAAATAAAGTCCAAAGTGCCAGGAGTTTGAACCAGTTTAAGAGGTAGGGTCTTGCCCACACATGATTCTCAAAGGTGAAGATAGAAAAAAAAATTGCACCTAAGGTAAGACCTGAAGCTGGAACAAAACCTCAGTGACTCTAAGCCAGAGAGGCAACCAAGAGCAGTAGTTGTCATAGGCAAATGAACTGAAAAGGGGAGATGGGATGGGCTTTTGCTACAGATGACCTTCTGGGATATTTTAATAGAAAAACAGAATTCCTCAGCAGCAAAGACTAACTCGGGGTCCTTAACCTGGGGTGATGGTGTTTTTTAAAGTGATCTGCTAACTGGATTTCTATATAATTCGGTTTCCTTTGTAAACCTGTGTGTTTTACTTCGTGCATTAAAAAAAAAAAATGTTATTCTAAGAAGGAACCAAAGGAGTCTGTGTGATACAAAAAAAGTCAAGAATCTAACTCTAACTCTAATTAAAATCTCTAACTGCTTTAACTAAAGCCATAACCAAGGTGAGGTAATGAGGATTTTGACCCAGGGTACCAAAATTGAGAGAACTCTGGAACCAATTGTGTTTCTTCAGCCAGCAGTCATAACTAAGTTTAGCACCTAGTTAACAAGAATGATGAACTAAAACATACCAGATGTACTTTTACTCCAAGTAAATTCCAACCAGGCTAGACCCCACCCAGTGATCTTCCTCAATAGCCCCTTCCCCATATCTCAGGGTCTCTGTTTCTCCTTTACAATTCAGTGTTTCTCCTAGGGTCTCTCCCCACCACAAATCCTTTTATCTTAAGGTGTCTGTACTTCCCTCTTACTTCCACTTCTACTGACTCATTGAATTTGCCTTTAAAAATCGACTTAAAGATGAATTTCCTGTTCTTTACCCAAAAATGACTTCACTACCAACATATGCCCCAGGTGTCAGAATTGCTAGTGTTAGGCTTCTACCACAAAACAGAAGGAAGCTATAACAGCTGCCTCTCATCCACCACCCATATCTTTAAAAAAAGGATAGAAAACAGAAAGGTAGAAAACTATTATCCTAAAGGCGGGTGAATTCTGAGCCCACCCTTAAAGACTCGATGAGTTTATGCACAAAACAAGGCTGCATCGTAGTTTGTGTTCACCCTCGTTCCAGATCTTAGCAGAGGAAAAAGTTGGGATTGGAACCCCCAAGAATTGGGTATACCCTCAAACTCTTCCAGAAGAACATTCAAACTTACATAAAACTTTGAGGTTGACAGGGGCTGAGGAGACACTCCCCAAGGACCCTTTAGCATGACACTGGTACACCCCAGCTTGCTCACTGGCCACCTGAGAAAACTTGAGTGTAGGCTCTGGACCCTCTTGCAACCATCGGGAATTCCAGAACCACATGTAAGTGGTGTTCTCTTGGACCTGGCTGGTCAGCAGGCAGGTCATATTGAGGGAATCTCCTTCATGGATCTCCAAGCCTGGCTCCACTGTGATGCGAAGACCTGAGGAACAGTCCAATGACAGCAAGAGTAACAGCAGCAATAATGGCAGCAATAATGATATTGTTTCAGAGAGCCAATAGAAAATGAGTTTACATTCCACACTTTTATTCAACTACAAAAAGTAAACACTTGATCCATCTATTCAATATTATTTAACACAAAATAACCATTAGAGGATAATGGACAAGTTCCTACGTCAATTCACTCAAAAATAATAGACAAGAACAAGAAATCGCACCAATAATAACAGCACTAGTAATAATTTTATAGTGCTTTAAAATTTTCAGAGTTTACCTAGCATATCTTATTTAAACCTTGGAATTACTCTCCAAGACAAATAATGAGTAACTATTATTCCCATTTTATAGAGGAGAAAACTGAAATCTAAGAAGTATAATGACATTTAATTTTTGAGTCAGAAAAGGAGATCTTATTTATGTCTCCTCCCTCCCTCTCCGAAAACATACCCCATCCAACTTTCTGAAACAGAAAATATAGTCTAGATATTTCATTATGCTCATCCTCTCTGTTTACCTCTGTATGATTATTCTCCCAGAGAATAGGACCTAAGTATCTCTTCTCTCAGACTAGAACTCCAGGAAAATTAGGGCCCAAATAGAGCCTACCTGAGGGAGGAGACTATGACTGTCACATGAGACCCATGTCTTTTAGAGGCTATTTCTCTTACATCAGACCATGGGCTGTTTCTCCCATCAGGCCAGAAGTTTCTCTGTCTCTGTCTGCCTATATCTGTGTGTATGTGTGTGTCTCTCTGTGTCTCTCTCTGTCTCTCTCTCTCTGTCTGTCTCTCTTTCTCTCTCTCTTTTTCTCTTTCTCTTTCTTTCTTCCTCTCCCTTCCCCTCCTTCTCTCATTTCCCACCACCATAGAATAGGCTTTAGTACAAATAGTTCAGGAATATTATCACCCCATCAAACTGAAGGTATCAGGAATGCTAGTGACTCCACCTCTCCCTGTATATTGGCCCAGTCCACTTGGAATGCCCAGAACCAGCAAGAAGTACTGACAGACCTCTCTGTCCTCATTCCCTAGACCTCCACCCAAACCCTTCCACTTACCTTCTCCTTGTAACTGTCCAGTAGTAGTGATGGAGCCAAGAGCATTCTGGGCAGAGCAGAGGTAGTCTCCCTCATCCTCCAAACTGACATGCCACAGTTCCAGTCGGAGAGTATTATGGGTAGTGTGGACACGGCTTCTCCCCACCAGTGACCCAAAGGGACTCTGACCAGAAGCTACCAGCTCACCATCATGGGACAGGCTCAGCTTTGCGGGAGGCTCACTGTCCACAGTACACTGCAACACAGTCAGTCGACCAGCCCGGGTATCCAAGAAAGAGGTCAGGAATGCATCCCTAGGGGCATCTGGGAACAAGGGAACCAGTGTACAGGGGCAAAGCCAGACTGCGTCCGAGACTGCCCTCCCACCTCCTTTGCCTGCTTCCTTCCTAATTCAGAACTCTCAGGGTTACCACCTTCTGTATTGGCATTTACAGATGCAATGGAGTAAATTATTGGGGCTAACCCACTGGAAATAGGCAGTGGAACAGTCACTCTTGCTGCCTTTGACAAACTGGTCACCCTTGTAATTAGCTTTGAATTGATATTTGTGGAATTGAATCAAATCAGACTGAATTGAACTAAGCTGAAATTTGTTTCATTCATGTTGTTTTGTTCATCAACTTGGGTTGATGATGATGAACCCTCAAAGTACGAGCTGGGTATCTCCTTCATCAGATCTAGAACTCCCAAGAGTAAGAGCTGTGTGTCCTCCATTAGACAAGGGACTCCCTGAGGTCAGGGATTGGGTCAATCCTCCATCAGACTGAGGACTTCCTGAGACCAAGGACTGGATCATCAGACCACGGACTTCTTAAGGGGGAAAACTGGTTTTCCCCATTAGACTAAAGGATTTCTCCTACAAGGACTATCTCCCTTCTCAAACTATGATTTCCCAGAACACAGGGATCACTTACTGTCAATTTTAGTTGAGTGAACCTGAGCAAGTTATTAAGGTTTTCTAAACTAATTTCCTCATCTATAAAACAGACATAATATTTGGAGTACTTATGTTGATAGAATCATATTAAATAATAATAAATAACATTTATATAGCCTTTACTATGCATTAAGTACTTTATAATTATTTTCTCATTTGCTCCTCCCCCAATCCTGGGAAGTAGGTGCTATTATTATCACATTTTACAGATGAGGCAACTGAGGCAAGTAGAGATGAAATGACTTGCCCAAGAATATACTGATAATCTGAGGACAGATTTAACCTTTTTTTCTTTCTCTGGGCCTATTATCTCAAAAACGAGGACAGTGGATCAGATGGTCTTTAGATTTCTCTGCCTAGGAATCACCAAAAAAGTGCTGCCCCTAACTGGGGTCCTTTCCTCCCTCTCCCTTACATAAGCGTCGCAGAGCAGCAGGCTGGGAACTTCGGACACTCCGGGCATCTCGAGCAGTGCAGGAGTAGGCACCGGCATCCTGGGCCCTGGTAGTGCCAGGGAGCTGGAGGATATGAGTGGGTCCCTCCTGGAGCCAGCGGCCATTGTGATACCAGGTATAGATTGTGGGTGGCTTGGCAGCAGGGTCCTCACACATCAGGCTGACAGGTATACCCTCAGGCACCTCGTTGGACGGAGATATGGACACTCTGGTGACTGGAGGACAAGGAGAAAGAGCTGAGGCTGGGACTAACTGGGGAGGAAAGCACAGGCTTTGTGCCTGGAGCCCAAGATTGCCAAGTTTTAGTATAGAGTCTTTTCTTACCATCTTCTTCCCCCTTCCCAAAAAAACACCTTGTGTTTCCTCTGTATAAACTTTGCATCTACTTCTATTTGCACATGGTTTCTCCTCTGATAGAATGTAAGTTTCCTGAGGTCAGGAATTATTTCATTCTCTCCTTGGATAATCAGTGCCTGGCATAATAAAAGTAGGCACCTAACCATTGCTTGTTTACTGGATTAGCTCACTTGGCTGTCCCTGCATAGACCGTTCCAGGAAAGCCCTAGACATAAGCAGAATAGGCATCTGCCCACGTGGTATGATATAAGGGACACTAACAGGGAGGCATTTCATCCCAAATCAGGGGGCTAATGACAGAGTGGAATGAGCTCTTGATTTCAAGTTGAAGGATCTGGATTTGAAATCTAATCTTGCTACTTACTACCTGGGTTTCTTCATTCATTCTGAGCCTCAGTTCTCTCCTCTGCAAAATTAAGAGGTTGATCTCAATAATGTCTAATCTAAATAGGGGGCAGGAGAGAAAGGAATAGGGGATGGGAAACAGGCCAAGAAAGAAAAGTGGGTTGAGGGGGCATTCCTCCCATCATGCTTTGCAGCCTTGCTGTCTCTTCATGCTCACCTTCCAGGTGTAGCTCCAAGGAAGTATTAGCCTGGCCCAGAGAGTTCTTAGCAAAACAGGTATAGAGGCCACTGCCAGGGCCCTTCAGCTCCTGGAGCTCAAGGCGAAGGGTATTGGGGGCAGACGATGCCCCCAGTCTGGTTTCCCCGATGGAAGACGAAGCCAGCTGTTGACCAGCCCAACTCAAAACCAGTGTGGCCGGAGGCTGGCTGTCCACGGTGCACAACAACACGGCTGGCCGCCCTGCCTGGCTCTCCAGCAGAGATGTCAGACGCAGTGCCCGAGGTGGGTCTAGGAGGAAGGACAAAAGAAATCAGAGAAAGGGCAAGTCCAAACAGGGAAACCTTCTTGGAGGAGGTGATTGGGAGAACTAAAGAGACTTAAAAGCATAGTTAACAGGGAGGATGGGGGACAATGAGATGAAGCAGTCTTAGACAGAAAATTCAACTGGGAGGCAGGAACCCCCAATTTAGTGATTGACTCTAGCTAACTGGCTTCAGTTTCCTTATCTATAAAATGAAAAATTGGGGGCTTGATAGCTCCTAAGGTCCTTTCTCTGAATCCTTTATCTTTCTGAGCCTCAATTTATCCATTTGGAAAATGAAAGAGTTGGACTGGGGTCCTTTAAGACCCCTTTCAGATCTAGGGCTATAACCCATGAATTCTCTCCCTGGAGTTTTGTCCTAAGTTTCCCACCTCAATCTGTCTTCTCCCCTTCCTCAGTGTTGTAACTAGCACATGACAACAGGAGCTTTGTCCCATAGTACTGACCACAAGAAAGGGGATGCTTCCTCCCCACAGTGACCATCATTCCTTCACCTCATAAGCCCACATTGTCACATGGAACTAGTGCCCTGTCAAGGCAGTTACCCCCAGAATCTGACCATGTGACACCTCTCTCCAAAGCCTGCCTTCTCTCCCTCCAGAGTCTCTGGGAAGCAGACGGTCCCCTTCTCTGTGTGACTATCTCTGACATGGCCCTGTCCTTTGTGTCCTAGCCCCAAATACCAGGACCTCTAGCTATAGCTCTGCCCCTCTTCTACACCAGACTGGGTATCCACCTGTAGCCCCAGATTCCCTTAATTTAACAGGTATCTTGGTCAAATCCACAACCTCTCCAAGTCTTGCCTTTGGCATCTGTGAAATAGGAATATTCCATCTTCTATCTCTGCTTTGCTAAAGAATCATATGGAAAGATAAGATGAGAAAGTAGCCCAGAAAGAGCTTGGGGATGAGTCCTGGTTGCTGCTCTATATGAGATACTCATATCATTTCCCCCAACTTCCAAAATGAAGAGGAGAATCACACAGACCCTATTCTCAAATACTGTTCCCTGCCTTGATCCAAAGGGGAAGCCATAAGATAATTCACTATCCCTAGAGCCAGCCCACCCTGGGACTCACACAGAACAGAGAGGCTCTTGGGGGAGGAGAGGCGCATCCCTCCTTCATAAGTATCCACAGCACAGTGGTAAGAACCGGCATCAGCAGCAGAAACATTGGGGAGGAAGATGGAGGAGGAGGCAGAGCCTCCACTCAGCCACTGCCCATTCCGGTACCATGTGTAGTTGAGCTGGGTAACAACAGCAGCTGAGACCATACAAGTCAAGTTCACAGACTGGCCCTCTTGAACGGTCAGAGAGGGCAACACCTGGACCACCACGGCTGTTGGGGAAAGAAGATAAACCAGATCAAATCATGCATGCCTTTTGATCCAGCAGTGTCTCTACTGGGCCTGTATCCCAAAGAGATCATAAAAAAGGGAAAAGGACCCACATGTGCAAAAATATCTGTAGCAGCCCTTTTTGTAATAGCAAGGAACAGGAAACTGAGTGGATGCCCATCAGTTGGGAGTGGCTGAATAAGTTATGGGATATAAAGGTAATAAATAGTATCATTCTAGAAGAAATGACCAGCAGGATGATTTCAGAAAGACCTGGAGAGACTTGCATGAACTGATGCTGAATGAAGTGAGCAGAATCAAGAGAACATTGGACACAGCAACAAGATTATGTGATCATCAACCGTGATGGACTTGGCTCTTTTCAACAAATAAGGTGATTCAAGGCAATTCCAATTGATTCATGATGGAGAGAACCATCTGCATCCAGAGAGAAGAGTATGGGGATTGAATACGGATCACAACATAGTATTTTTGGTTGTTATTTGCTTGCATTTTGTTTTCTTTCTCAATTTTTTTCCTTTTTGATATGATTTTTCTTGTGCAACATGATAAATGTGGGAAATATGTATAGAAGAATTGTACCTGTTTAATATATATTGAATTACTTGCTATCTAGGGGAGACAGTTGGGGAAAGAAGAAAAATTTGGAACACAATATTTTGCAAGGGTGAGTGTTGAAAACTATCTTTGCATGTATTTTGAAAATAAAAAGCTATTATTTTTTTTAAAAAGGAAATGAACCAGGTGTTAGATTGAAGACAATGAGAAACACCCACTCTTTTCTTTCTGAGAGCAGAAACATGCTGGTTATTATAAACAGTTACTCCTCTTATATAAAAAAGAGACAGTGGAATAAAAGAGAATTAACCTCAAAGTCAAGAAGACAGAGATTCGAGTCTCACCTCTGACGCCAGTGGCTTCATGACCCTGAATGAATGAGCAATTTTTAACATTCTTTTTTATTTTAAATTTTAAATTCTCCCCCAACCCCTGCACTGGGAAAGCAATATGATATCAATTATACATGTGAAGTCATGCAAAACATATTTCCATATACCTTTATATACTATATAATATGGTGTAAAATGTCTAAAGTATATAATATACATACATACATATGTACATGCATACACACAATATGTATACATATCAAAATAAATAAAGTAAAAAAATCTGCTTCAATCTACACTCAGAGTTTACTAATTCTCCATCTGGAATTGGAGAGCATTTTTCATCATGAGTCCTTGGAATTGATATCGATCATTATATGATCAGACTCACTAAGTCATTGTGATTGTCATACAATATTACTGTTACTATGTGCAACGTTCTTCTGGTTCTGTAGACTTCACTATCACTTCATCTAAGTCTTTCCAGGTTTTCCTGAAACCATTCTATTTGTCATTTCTTTTAGCACAATAGTATTGCACCACAATCATACACCATAACTTGTTCAGCTATTCCCCAATGGATGACCTTTCCTCAATTTCCAATTCTTTGCCAACACGGAAAGAGCTGCTATAAATATTTCCATGGATTCTTTTCCTTTTTTGATCTCTTGAAGATATAGACTTAGTAGTTTGCAAAGTTTTTTAGATCTTTGGGCATACTTCCAAATTGTTCTCCAGAATAGTTGGACCATTTCACAACTCCACTAACAATTCATTAGTGTTCTATTTTTTTCCTCATCTTCTCCAACATTGATCATTTTCCTTCTCTGTAATGTTAGCCAATAGGACAGATGTGAGACAGTATCTTAGATGTCTATTAATTTGCATTTTTCTAATCAACATAGATTTAGATATTTTTTTCATGCAACTATTGATAGCTTTGATTTATTCTTCTGAAAATTGCTTGCCTCTATCCTTTGACCATTTATCAATTTGGAAAAATTTTATAAATTTGGCTCAGGTCCATATATATTTAAGAAATGAAGCCTTTATCAGAAAAAATTGTTATAAATTTTTCCCAACATTCTGATTTGATTCTAATTTGGGCTGTATTGGTTTTGTTTATGCTGAATCTTTTAAACTTCATATAATTTAAATTAACCATTTCATTTCCCATGACCCTCTCAATCTCTTGTTTGATCCTAAACTCTTCCCCTTCCATAAATCTGACAAATGTGTTTTTCCAAACTCCTCTGATTTGCTTATGATATCACCCTTTATATCTAAATCATGTACCCATTTTGACTTTATCTTGGTATATGGTGTGAGATGTTGATCTATATCTAGTTTCTGCCAAACTTCTTTCTAGTTTTCCTAGTGATTTTTGTCAAGTAGTGAATTCTTGCCCCCACAGCTTGGATCTTTGGGTTTATCAGACACTAAAGACTATGGTCATTCTACTTACTATAGTATTGAGTACCTAATTTATTCCACTGACCCACCACTCTATTTCTTAGCCCAAACCAGATGGTCTTTAATGATTACTGCTTTATAATATAGTTTAAAAGCTGATACTGGTAAGTGGTACAGTGAATGGAACAATGGACTCATCTTCCAGAGTCCAAATCAGGCCTCAAATACTTTCTATCTGTGTGATTCTGGACAAATCAACCATGTTTGTCTCAATTTCCTCATCTGTAAGTAAATTAATTTTGTCATTTTGATTATATTGGTTCAGTCAACCCATGAGCTGGAAAAATATTTTTCCAATTATTTAGTTCTTCCTTCATTTGTGGGCAAGCTATCTAAACTTTCAAAGTCCTAATCTCCAAGTTGCAAGTCATGTGTCTACACTAGTAGAGGCAGTTTTCTAACTCAGAGTTCCATATAACAATAAAACCACAAATCCAGTTTTTTTTTTAAATCATCATATGTCTAAAATGCCCACCCCTTCCCCCTCCCCCCCCCCACAGACATACTCACTCACTTTCAGCACTGAAGGCCACAGAAGCTGTAGCAGTCCCAAAGATGTTACTGGCTTCACAGGTGTACTCTCCTTCGTCCTCAAGCTTCACGTTTGGGATCTCCACCCGGAGGACATTGAAAGCCCGAGTGACCCGAGAAGAGTCGACTCCCACACTGCTTTGGGAGGAGGCCAGGAGCTGATTGCCCTTCAGCAGCTTCAGCTGGGCTTGGGGATCACTGTCCACTTGGCACAGGATGAGGCCCAACCTCCCAACCTCCAATTCTCGCAAGGCAGTGAGGGTAGGCTGTCGTGGGGGGTCTGTGTGGGGAGAGCAGAGGAAAAGGGGAGAAGGAAGTACAGAATGGGCCGAGAGGAACTCTCTCTACGGAGTCTTCTCCTAAGCCCTTGGTCCATCAGACCCAGGCTCTGGCTTCCTAAGGATGGGCCTAGGCAGCTATAGAGCAGCAGGGACAGCTCCAGCCTGATCACCTGCTTCAAAGACCTTGGCTCTGGACACCTGAGGAAGACAGGACTCTAAGCACTTATGAGCACAAGAACTTACAGGAGCCCTGGGGAGAGAGGAGGACTAAGAGTCTCTCTAATACTATTATGGGCTTGAGTTCTGGGAATAATGGCTCAGGATCTCTTCCTGCGCCATGAGAGCACTGCCTACGCCCCCCTTCCCATTCCCTCTACCTGACCTGGATACTCTAAAACCCAGATTTTATAACTGAAAGTAGAGATCACAAAATAGTGACTTCTTATTAGTAAACATCTGATTTGGATACTTATTATATATATATATATATATATAACCCTGGGATCGTCCAGTAAAAATTTCACAGATGAAAAGGGTCACAAGTAGAAAAAGTTTAAGAAGCCCCCCTCTGGGGGCAGCTAGGTGGCGCAGTGGTTAGAGCACCAGCCCTGAAGTCAGGAGGACCTGAGTTCCAATCTGGTCTCAGACACTTAACATTCCCTAGCTATGGGACCCTGGGCAAGTTACTTAACCCCAATTGCCTCAGCAAAAAAAAAAAAAAAAAGAAGCCCCCCCCCTCTGAAAGAACACCTGTCCCCTCTTTGTGCTTCCCTACTTTTCCTCTTCCTCCTCTTTTCTCTCCTCTCTTTCAACCCTTCCCCTTTTCCAGACACCCTTCACTTCCAACTCTTCTTTCTCCCTTCCTTTGCCCTCCCCCCTACCACTTCCTCAACCACAGGGGCAGTACTTACAGGACACATGAAGGCTGATGGGGGAGGCCAGACTGGTGGCCCCTCCTGGAGCCCGGGCCTGACAATGGTAGGCCCCACCCTGCTCAGCAGTGATAGAAGGAAAGTGGAGCGTAGAAAGGATGGAACCTGGGAGTTGCCGACTGTCTCGGTACCAGTGGTAAGTGGTCCCATCGGGAGCCCCACCTGTCACTTTGCAGCTCAAGGACACTGCCTCCCCTTCCTGGACCTCCAAAGATGGGGATACCTGAATCCAAGCACCTGGAAGAGGGAGGAGAGGAAACAAAGCATCAGGATCTGTACTGTCCTCACTTAATGAGACATTACCTGCCTCCTACATCCACGGAGCAGGTGGGGACAAGGACAAGGGCAGGGGGAGGAAGAACCCAGGCAGAGAGCAGGCTGGTGAATCTGCTCAGGATCATGGTGCATCCTTGGGAGAAGAGGGGAAATTTAAGTGAGGGGAGAACATGGCAGCAGCTCCAGAAATCTGGAGTGAGAAGAAGCAAAGGCACAGCACTAGACTGGAAATAAGAAGCCGGGTGAAATCACAAATCAGGCAGCAGACAAGCAGCCTCTGTTCTCTGGACCCTACTTTCCTTATTTGTAAAAAGAAGAGATGGGAGGGAGTGCTCCCCAGAGGGGCTTTGCTTAGTCCTCTTGGCAGGTGCTGCAATTCCAAGCTGTGCAGGACCAAGGACAGCTCCTTGGCGATGCCCCTGGCTGTCTGTGAGAGGCAGGGGGGGGGGGGAGGCAGATTACAGTGGAATAGAAAGAAGATCACCCCAAACAATTGCAGCTGTCACACACTCACTCACCACTCTCACTCTCTCTCTCTCTCTCTCTCTCTCTCTCTCTCTCTCTCTCTCTCTCTCTCTCTCTCTCTCTCGGCTTGTAATGATGCCCTTTCTTTCCTCTACCTCCCCAAATTCCTAGCTTCCTTCAAAGCTCAGCTTGAGGTCCACCTCCTCTTTGAGAGCTTTCCTCACTTCACTTCAACCCCCCAACCACGAAAAGTACTTTGCCCTTATTTTATATAAATATTTTCATTGATCTATCTGAATAGGAGAGAAGGAAGAAGAAGGAAGAAGAAACAAAGAAGAAAGAAAGAAGAAAAAAGAAAGGAGAAGAAGAAGAGGAAGAAGAAGAAAGAAGAAAAAGAAGAAAGAAGAAGAAGGGAGACAGGGACAGAAACAGGGAGAAAGAGACAAAAGGAGAACAGAAGAACAGAGGACAGGAGAGGAGGGGAGGCAAGGGGGAGATGGAACAAAGGAGAGAGACAGAGAGGGAAGAGAAGAGAAGGAGGGGAAAAAAAGGAGGAGAGGGAAAGGATAAGGGAGAGAGACAGAGACAAAGACAGAGACAGAGAGACAGCGATTATGGCACATAGAATTATTATGTGTCTCCTCCTTCGTTTTAAAATAATGAAATTGAAGCCCAGAGAAATTCAGGACTGGCTCCAGCTGCCCAATCAGAAGCTGAATGACCAGAGTGAGGACTTCTAGGAGGACACCTCTGGAGGAGGAGAACAGAGAACAACTTCTCTTGGCCCCTCCTTCTCTGGGATTCTATGGTAATTAAACTAGGAAGAATGGAAGACCTTCTTTTGATCCGTATTTAAAAAAAAAAAAAAAACAAAACTTCATTTATCTTTTATCTTTCCTCATAATACCTGACTTGGAAATCAGGCTTATTTTAATCAGGTTATTTGCCAGAAAAGTTGGGATTTGTGTTTGCTGCAGCCTTGCATAGACTCTGGCATGGTGATATATCGCCACCCGGTGGCCACTATGATTGTTGCAGGGGAGAGTATATTTCTTCCCAAATTGTTGTTTGCCCTTCATTGTCCAGGAGGACCATGACATCGGGGTGACGTCATGACATGCAAGGGAATTGGATCTGAGGGAGGGAGGGCCGTGCAAGGTCACCTGCCTCAGTTTCCCCTCCAGAGCCATCTGGGTCCAGTGGCCAGAGCAAGAGCTTACTGTTCTCCCTAGAGCACTTTAACTTAAAAAAACCAAGGTCTCCCACTTCATCGAGGGCCATCTCCAGTCATCCTGATCTGTCTAACTCAAACTGAGATCTGGTGGAAAGCTCAGCTTTAAATGGCCTAGGTCTCCCATTGCACCCAGGGCCATGTCCAGCCACCCTGATCGCTATCTGGCCACTGGACCCAGATGGCTCTGGAGGGGAAACTGAGGCAGGTGACCTTGCACGGCCCTCCCTCCCTCAGATCCAATTCCCTTGCGTGTCATGGCAGCACCTCCGCAATGTCATGGTGCTCTTTGAGAACTAAGGAAAAACACCCCATCTTAGATTTGTGGGGAAGGGGGGCACTTCTGAGATCCAACATCCTCATTTTCCACAAAAAAAAAAAAAAAAAAATCAGAAACTACCAGAAGTGAAATAATTCCCAAGATCACACAAGTTGTAAAAAATATATAGCTCAGTGATGACTTGGGGTCAAAGATGTGAAATCGAATGCTAACTCTGATACTAGTTTTATAACCTCAGGCAAGCTGTTTACCCTCTGACTCAGTTTCCCTATCTGTAAACTGGAGATAATGCATTCTATACTTCTCAGTGACTTGCCTTTTAAGTCATTCTTTCCACATATCCTCACAGTCCACTCTTGGCAGATATTA
>JAJPUD010005023.1:48433-69175 GCA_023553655.1 Myrmecobius fasciatus | reverse complement strand
TCTCTCTCTCTCTCTCTCTCTCTCTCTCTCTCTCTCTCTCTCTCTCTGTCTCTGTGTGTCCATTGGGCCTGGAAGCCCAATGCTTTATCTACGGAACCATCCAACTGCCTCTTAACAGTCATGATCTTTAAACAATGACTGGATGACTCGTCAGGGAAGCTAGAGATAGTGGAGAATGAATTCTTGATCAAGAATGGATTGAATTAGATGCTCTCTTCTAAATCTGAAATTCTGTGGCTCTACCACAGCAGAATAGGGCTGATAAGGAGATCAGAGAGGAGGATGAAGAATAAGAAGGAGGGATAGAGGATGGTTCCTTCTTTTCTAGTCTCACCAGTAACTCTGATTGTAGTGCTCCTCTTGGCAGACCATTTGTCTCCCCCAATGATCTCAAATCGGAAGGTATAGTCCCCATTGTCATCAGGACTGAGCTCCCGTATCAGTAGATTGCAGGTCTTCTGCTCAGGGTTCCCCAGAAACACAGCCCGGCCTTGGTACCTTGACCCCACCTGTGCTGAGTCTTGGGAATGGCTTACTGCCGTCTTTCTTTCAGGATCTGCATAGTCACGGTACCAGATGGCAATAATGCCTTGATCTGTGTTCACATCATGAGGAAAATTAAAAGTGCAGGGGATGACCAGACAGGAGCCAGTGACACCCTGAACATTTTCAGGGTTATTCACCTTCCAGGAACCCAGGCCTGAGGGGAGAAAAGAGAAAAAAAGAGAAGGGGCAGAGGAGAGAAAAGTCATAGACTTTCTGAACATCCTCTGAGCTAATCATCTTCCAGGAGCCCCATTAAGTTCCTGGGTTCTAGTTAAGTCTTAGTTAAGGGGGAAGAGGGAGAATCAATCAGTGTGATCCTTCCTCTCCCTATCAGCATTTCAAGCGTGAATTCATCTTGAGGGAAAGTGCTGGGGGAACTCAGGATACCTGCCTCCCTTTTTTACATTAAATTATATTAAATTTGCATTAAATTGAAATAAAGCTCTCCCATTCCTCAAGTCATAAATAATTAAAAGATATGAACAGTTTTCAGATAAAGCAATCAAGCCATTTATAGTATATGAAAAAAAAAAAAACACTGATTCATTATTGATTGGAAAAATGTAAATTAAAACAATTCTGAGGGGGCAGCTAGGTAGCCCAGTGAATACAGAAGCAGCCCTGAAGTCAGGAGGACCTGAGTTCAAATCTGGCCTCAGACACTTAACACTTCCTAGCTGTGTGACTCTGGGCAAGTCACTTAACCCTAATTGCCTCAGCAAAAAAAAAAAAAAACAATTCTGAGATACTACCTCATCCCTATTAGACTGGCCAATAGGTCAGAAAAGGGAAATGTTGGAGAAAATGAGGGGGAAATGAGACATTAATGCATTGTTCATGGAATTGTGAACCGAGTCAACCATTCCGTAGAACAATTTGGAACTTATCCCCAAAGGACTATAAAATAATACATACCCTTTGACCTAAAAATACCACTACCAGCCATGGATCCCAAAAGAGATTTTTAGAAAGGAAAAAAAATGTATATGTACAAAAATATTTATAACAGCTTTTGCCTTCAGGCAAAGAATTGGAAATTGAGAGGATGCCCTTGAGTTTTGGGGGAACGGCTGAATAAATTGCAGTATGTGATTATGATGGAATACTGTTGTGCTATAAGAAATGATAAGCAAGATGCTCTCAGAAAAACCTGGAAAGACTTCCTTGAGCTGATACAAAATGAAATGTACTGTGTATAAAGTAACAGCAATATTGTAAGATGATTAGCTTTGAATGACTCCACCATGTTCAGCAACATGATGATTCAAGACTACTCTGAAGGACTTACAATGAAAAATGCTATCCATAATCAGAGAAAGAATTGATTGTCTGGATACAGACTGAAGAATACTTTTTTTAAATTTTATTTTCCTTGAAGTGATTTGTTGTTTGTTTTTTTTTGGGGGGGGGGAGTGGAAATCTATGTTTTCTTTCACAACATTATTTTTATGGAAATATTTTGCCTACCTGTGCCTTCTCGATGCAGGGAGAGGAAGAGGAAACCAGGAGAGAATTTGGAACTCAAAATTTTAAAAGCAAATGTTAAAAATCATTTCACATGTAACTGAGGGAAAATAAGATATTAAATTAAAAAATAAAAAATAAAATGAGAAAGATTATGGCAAAAAAAATCAAGCAAAAAAAAAAAAGAAACATTCAAGAAATTGGGAGATTTTTCCCTCAATAGGGAGATATATGGAAAAATAAATGTATAATTCATAGTAACCCCCCTCTCCAGGCACATGCTTCTTAGTGTTCCATTCAAATGTCAGCTCCATGGGGGCAAGAAATGTGTATGTATTATGAGAACCAAATGAGACCATGGATTTGAAAGCACTTAGCAATGTCCAAGATCCAAACGGGGGTGGGGGAGACTGGGGGATGGGGAGACTTGGACTTTCTCCAAAAGTGGGAGTTTAATGAGGAAGTCAGAAGATAGGATAGAGACCCTCTGGAGGTTAAGCATACCTTGGTGGAAGGCAGCCCCAAGGAGGAGCAACCAGGTCAAAAGCAACATGGCCTGATCCAGCAGTGTTCCTGGGGGAGAGAAAGGAGAAAGCTGGAAGGGAAGACCATTTAGGAACGGGGTTGATAACTCTTGCCTTGAGGAGGGTATGGAGGAAAGTGATTTGTAATCCTGAAAAACCTTTGGAAAGGTGAGTTGTTAATATGAAGGTCACCATCCTTACTACCTCAAGCACCATCACCATCATCTCAAGGCAACCTGGTGTAGTGAGTGGGTACGAAGGCCTGGAAAACCCTGCCCCAAAGTCAGGGCAGACCCAGCAGCCAAGTTCCCAGCTCAATGAATACTTTGCCCTGGAATAGCCTCAGATCCCCACTGACCACTCCTCCCTTCTCCTTTGGCCTGATAACTCTTTCTCAAAGGTCCTTTCTTAGTCATCCACTTTCCTGGGCAGAAGGGGAGTGGTGACAGGGACTGGGACAGGGGGATCAAATCATTATCATAGAATCCCGGAGAGGAGTCATCTTGGCCCTATATAAAATCCCATACACTGAGAGGAATCCCCTCTCTCAAAATGTCTCCTCTTCCCTATTGCCTTAGAAGCTCCCAAAATTCCATTGGGTTACTCCATAAAGGTGGGGCCATAGTCTCCAGAAGATCCCTTTTCAAATGCATGTTTCCTTGAAAAGCATAGAGAACTCTGGGAGAAGGATAAGAAGAAGCTGGAAGGGTTTCCCCCTTAGATCCCTTCCCATTCATTCATCCCATGGTATGTCACACAAAGTGTTGTTTTTAGATCTTTTCAGTTACATCTGACTCTTCATGATGCCAATTGAAGTTTTCTTGGGGTGTGCCAGTTCTTTCTCAGCTTACATGACAGATGAGGAAACTGAGGCAATCAGAGTTAAGCAACTTGCCCAGTGTCACTGATCTATCTGATCTATCTGAGGCAAGATTTGAACTCAGGAAATCAGTCCTCCCGATTCCAATTCCCACTCTCTATCCAGCTAACTGCTGTGGCACAAAGTAGGTATCCAATAAATCACAGAATTTGAAAACTGAAAAGGACCTCAGGGGAAATCCAGCTAATGCACTAAAGCAATCCCACTATGACATGATTGATTGATCACCACAAATTTTATTGTCACATCTGTGAACTGTCACTAGTAGATAGAAAGAATGGAGGCAGACTATAGGACAGAAGGACAGTACTCATGTGAGGGACAGGTCCTGGGAGATTGAGGCTACAGTAGCTGGAGGACTACTCAGTGTTCCTGAACTCTAGTGCCCTTGAATGATTTCTCAGGACCTCAGTCTCCACATTCATGCAATGAAAATATCCCTTGCGCTGACCACCTGACAGATGAGGAGCTAATGAGACAATGGACACTCCATCTCCTCACTTCACCCATTTTCAATGGCTATCTGCCAAGCCTGGAATGATTTTACTCCTCATCTCCTGCTTCCCTGACTTTTTTTTGACTTCCAACTAAAATCCCATTTTCTTTTTTTAAATTATTTTTTATTTTTCAATATGCAACTTTGCCTTTTTTATAATAGTAACTTTTTATTTTTCAAAATACATGTAAAAATAGCTTTCAACATTCACTCTTGCAAAACTTTATGGTCAAATTTTTCTCCCTCCCTCCCCCAAACAGCAAAAAATCCAATATATGCTAAATACGTACAATTCTTCTTCAACATATTTCCACATTTTTTCATTCGACACAAGAAAAATCAGATCAAAAAGGGAAAAAAATGAGAAAGAAAGAAAAAAGCAAACAGCCACCAAAAAAGTGAAAATGCTATGTTGTGATCCACGTGTAGTGTCTCTGGATGCAGATGGCTCTCTCCATCACAAGTCTATTGGAATTGGCCTGGATCACCTCGCTGTTGAAAAGATCCGTGTCCATCAGAGTGGATCATCGCATAATCTTGTTGCTGTGTACAATGCTCTCTTGATTCTATTCTCTTCACTCAGCGTGTAAGTCTCTCCAGGCCTTTCTGAAATCAGCCTTGCCGATCATAAAATCCCATTTTCTACAGGGATTCTTTCCCAATGCCTCTGAATTCCAGAGCTTTCCCTCCGTTAGCCATTTCTCTCATCTATGGCTAATTTGTACATAACTTTGCTAATCATCTTCAGACTTGTCTCTTACGTACCAGCCCTTTGCGTAGTATCTGGCTTATAGGAAGCAAATAATAAATGTTTATTGGCTGACTGATTGATTGGTAAGACCCTTCAGAGAACAGAGAGTAGCCATCAAGTGAAAGAGTTGAGTTTACTCTGGAACCTACAGTTGGAAGCAAGAAATGGGAAAAGGTAGAACCTCATATCACAGCTAAAGAGCTAGAATTTATCTTGGGGACCTTCCTCTCTCATTTCATGGATGAAACCCATTCAGTGATTTACTCAGAATCACACAGATGTCAGAAGTGGGATATCAACTCAAGTCTTTCTGACTCTAGGCCCTGTACTCTACCCACTATTCCATGCTGACCCCATTATCTCATCTGTGCCTTAATTAGCAGGGGAAATTCGTTTGGGTGGGGAGATCGATTACTATCCATTTGATAGAAAAGGAAGCTGAGGTTCAGAGAGGTTCCAAGATTATGTAGTATCCTAGGATGGGGAGGGAGGATGATGAAAACTATATCGAGAAAGTAAAGGGAAGTGGAGAAAGCAGAGGAAGAAGGAACCAGCAGGATGTGGGGCACATTGGGCACTTTTCACAGTTTTGCCCAGGACTTGGTACCAGGTGCTGACTCAGCAAAGGGATGAGAGGATAGAAGTAAAGATAGAAGCCTGACAAACTGACAGAAAGCTGACAAAGAGCTTCCCCATTTGGCTCATGGAAACAGAAAACCAAAATTGTCCACTTCTCGCAGTTCCCCAAGAGCAAAGAAGAATCCCTGGGTGGGATCCCAGGAAGAAAACATGACAAGAACTTGGCTCTACTTTGTTGGTGTTCAGTCACTTCAGTCGTGTCTGACTCTTCATGACCCCATTTGGGGTTTTCTTGGCAGAGATACTGGAGGGATTGGCCATTTCCTTCTCCAGCTCATTTTATAGATGAAAAAACTAAAGCAAACAGGGTGAAGTGCCCTGCCCAGGGTCACACAGTTAGGAAGTGTCTGCGGCCAGATTTGAACTCAGGAAGATGAGTCTTTCTGGTACTCTGTGCATTATGACTAGCTGCCCTTTGGTTCTGCTACTAACCATCAATCCATAGCTTAGAGTATCCTAGTTCTGGAGCTGAGGAGAGCCACAATCTAGACCATCTTGTCCAATCCTTCCATTTCATAGATGAGAAAACTGAGACCCAAGGAGCATAATTGGCCAGTAAGCATCAGAGACTGGATTTGAACCAAAGTTCTCAGGTTTTGGATCCTGTGAACTATTCAATGTACCCCAATAATATTTAAGCTAACAAATGCTTATTAAATGCCTACTACAAAAAAATGCACCCTTCGAGGTGCTGAACATCCAGAGACAAAATAAAATAAAGCCAGACAAAAAATATCAGCCTTCAGGAACCTTACATTTCAATGAGATAACGCCCAATGTAATCAGCAAGAAATTCATGATCATTTGAGGTGAAAGAGAAGAACAATTATACTTTGTACATGGTGCTGGGGAGAGAGCAGTGGACTTGGAGTCAGATAAAAATGAACAAGGTGTCCTAGTTTTGAATCCCACCTCTCTCACCTGTGTGAGGGACCTCTGTAACCCTGGGGTAAGATTGGAGAAGAATGGAGGTTCCTTATAAGTCTAAACTCATGATGTGTGATTCACATGTTCATTAACTAAATACTTTCCATAGGACAAGCTTTTTTGATGGTTGCTGCCAAAATTGATATTTCCCTCTCCATAATGGAAAAACCAATGAAAATCCCAAAGAAGATACAATGGTAGATAGTTCTTCTCTCACAGCATCGAGGTGGGAGGCCATTGGGACTCCTTGGTCAGACATGATCTTCTGATCAAATGCTTTTCTTTGCCTCAAGGGAGAGTACAGGGGAGATGAAGGAAAGAGTGATTTAGAAATGAATTCTACAGATGAGGTGGCAAAGCCCAAGAGTGATTTTGGCCAAAGTCATATGAGCAGGAGGGGAGGGATAAATATTCTGTGAATATCAACGGAAGGAAGTGTTCAGTTTCATTTCTGCTCTTGCCAAGGTTTCTTCTGAGTCTGGTTTCAGTTTTCTCTTCTGTGTTCATCACAAGTTCCCTCTCAGGTTGAGACTCATGGAAAGTGAAGAGGGAAGGAAGGGGGGGAAAGAAATAAGGGAGACAATTACTGGAAAGCTCCAGAGGCCAAATCCTTCTTTGACCAAAAAGATTGAGATAGTTAAGGATGGATGTTCTGAGGTGGCAAGGATGGCATAGATGCTCTCAAAAGTGCAGACACTTAAGATGACAGGAAAAGATAATGATAAATGTTGGAGGGGATGTGGGAAAACTGGGACACTAATACATTGTTGGTGGAGTTTTACATTGATCCAACCATTCTGGAGAGCAATTTGGAACTAAGCTCCAAGGGCTGTTGGAGTTCTCCCTCCTCAGAAATCCTAACCCAGAGGCTATCAAACTGTGTATACCCTTTGATCCAGCAATGTCTCTGCTTGGTCTATATCCCAAAGAGATCCTAAAAAAGGGGAAAGAACCCGTATGTGCATAAAATGTTTGTAGAAGTTCTTTTTGTGGTGACAGGAATTCGAAACTGAGTAGATGTCCATCATTGGGGAATGGCTGAATAGGTTATGGTATATGAATGTGATGGAATATTATTGTTTTATAAGAAATAATTGGCAGGATAATTTCGGAAAGACCTGAAGAGACTTACATGACCTGATGCTGAGTGAAATGAGCAAAAGCAAGAGAACATTGGACACAACAAGAAGATTATGTGATGATCAACTGTGATGGACTTGGCTCTTTTCAACAATGAGGTGATTCAAGGCAATTCCTATAGACTTGTGTTGGAGAAAACCATCTGCATCCAGAGAGAGAAATTTGGAGACTGAATATGGATCACAACATAGTTATTTTCACTTTTGTTATTGTTATTGTTGTTTGTTTTTCTTTCTACTTTTTCCCTTTTGATCCGATTTTCTTGTGCAGTATGATAAACATGGAAGTATATAAAAAAGAATTATACATTTAACATATATTGGATTGTTTGCTGTCTAGGGAAGGGGGAAGGGAGGAAGGGAGAAAAATTTGGAACACTAGGTTTTGCAAGAGTGGATGTTGAAAGCTATTTTTGCATGTATTTTGAAAATAAAAAGCTAATGCTATTTAAAAAAAAAATAAATCATTGTGTTTTAAAAAGAGCAAATTGTTGGACAACAGATAATCACCAAGAGAGTCAGACCAAAGACAGAGAGCTGGAAGGGACTCCAAGGGTCAGCCGATCATCACTATTATACAAAAAAGGAAAATGAGCTGAGAAAAGGAAAGTGATTTGACCAAAGTTACCCAAGCTACATCAGAGGCAAAATGTAAAGTTTGGTTCTCAGATTTCAGAGTTAATACTCTTTCTGTTATACCAAGGTTGATGAAAAAAGGACCAGCTTCAGAGTCAGACTCCAGTGCAGGATTTGTTACATACTACCTATGTAACTTTGGAAAGTTCCCTTAACATGTTCAGTCATTTCAGTCATGCCTGACTCTTCATGAATCCATTTGAGGTTTTCTTAGCAGAGAAAGGTTTGGCCTTTCCTTCTCTAGTTTGACAGATGAGGAAACTGAGGCAAAAAAGTTAAGTGACCTTTCCAGGATCACACAGCTGCTAAGGTCAGATTTGAACTCGTGGATCCTAAAATGAAAACTCCCAGGACTGTTATAGACAAATTCCAGAGCTCCCAGATCAAGAATAAAACATTGCAAACAGATAATATTACAAACAAACAATTTGAATATCATGGAACCACAATCAGGATAACAAATTTGAACTCATGAAGATGAGTCCCCTGGATTTCAGGCTCAGCATTTGATTTACTGTACTACCTAACTTTTCAGTGCCCCCAGTCAAATATCAAAGATTAGAAATTACAAATAAGTAATTTTTCTAAATTGAGGAAGGAAAATTTCCACACTGGGAGTTCCTTAGAATAAAGAAATCTCAAGTCTGGGTCTGAGAGAGACAGATAGAAAGAGAGAGAAAAAGAAAAGAAAGAGAGAGAGAGAAACAGAAACAGAGAAACAGAGAGACAAAGAGACAGAGGAGAGAATATTTGCAAATAATTTATCATTTGCTTTGAAATTCATGTAGCAGATTTAATTTTCTGTCCATATTTTATTTACAGTGATTAAATATTCATTCCCTATATTCATTCCCTATACTCAGTTCATCAAGGAGGAAGAGGAACTGACATTAAATCAACTCTAGCTAACTGACATCCAAGTAAATGCTTTGATTCTCCACTTTATTTGCTTGTGTAGACACTGTCATGCAGTGAAATCAACCAGCCTGGGATCTCCCAATTCCCACCCCAGATTTTTCAGAAACACATCTCAGAGCTCAACATTGGATGGGAACTCAACATCCCTGTCACCCAAACCATTCCCAACAAAAAATCCCCCCTGCCCCCCAACAAACCAGACAAAACTCATCTAGCCTCTGAGTTAGGATTTCTGAGGAAGGAGAACTCCAACAGCTTCTGACCTCAAAGTCAGACACCATTTTGCTAATCCCACCTGTGTATTCCACCTTCTGCCCTCTGGGATAAAGAAGAAGAGATCTAATTTCTCCTCCATGGTTTAAATCTTCAAAATCTTGGCTCCCACCTCCCCTCAGGCTTCTTCTGTTTCCCTTCTTTCTCAGGTCCTTCAATCAATCCTCATATGAGGATTCCACTGCTTTGGACACTCTTCAGTTTATCAATATACTTCCTGAACTGTAAGACCCAGAATAATAATTCATGTTCATAATACTCTAAAGATTATATTTATATTATGTCATTATAATAGTACATTATATATAGTACAGAATCACAATAGTATATATTATATCATTTTATGTATATATTATATAATTTAACACATAATATCACAATGTGATGTATTATGTAATATGATATTACATAATTATATATCACATATAATGTTATATCATATGATTATAAAGTATATAATATAATATAACCTATAAAAGTATGTAATACATTGCATTCTATAATTATCATATAAAATATAGCATTATATTATTATAATTATCTAATATATTACATCATAATAACATATTCTATATTCTATTTTATGATCATAGTATTATATAATATATATGCTACATAATTATATTACATGATGTATTATACTATATGATTATATTATATGCTATATTATATTATATGGTTATAACAGCATAATTATTTTATATTATTTATAATATATGATGTAGCACATCATATATTAAATCACATAATATAATATATATTATATATAATAGTATCTATCATATTATATAATTATAATATATCATATATTACATTATGTGACTATAATATTATAGAATATAATGTATTATATGGCTATATTATATATAATTATTTGTCATGTACAATATATGTCATGTATATGTATATTAATGCCATATATAATGGCATTACATTATCATTATTAAAATATATTATATTGCATGATCATAATGATATATGATATATTACATCATTTAATTATTATATATTACATTATATTGTAAATGCATATTAAGAATTATAGAAACTCTTTAATGTTTCAAAGTATTTAATATGCATTGAGGAGCAAGCCTCCCAGTTAGGGTTCAAGCCTGTGTCACTGGGCAAATCATCTCATCTCCATGCCCTACGGTGAAGGTGCTAAACACATGACTGACAGCACTCCCTAGTGTGACCCAAACCAGAGCAAAATGTAACTGGGAAATATTAACAAATTAATTATTTTTAAAAGAAATGTGCTTTTGGGGGCAGCTAGGTGGTGCAGTGGTTAGAGCACCAGCCCTGAAGTCAGGAGGACCTGAGTTCAAATCTGGATTCAGACACTTCCTAGCTGTGTGACCCTGGGCAAGTCACTTAACCTCCATTTCCTCAGCAAAAAGCAAAAAAAAAAAAAAAAGAAAAGAAAAGAAATGTGCTTTTCTCAGTTAACATGCAGCCCTCAGGGATCCTTATGTATGGTTTAGTGGCCCTGGTTTCCACTTAAAGCTGATCCCACTGCTAAAAACTGATGAGAAGGTACCAGCCTGAATTGATGGAGAATTTCCTCACCAGAGCTCTCTCTATCAGTGAAATCAAAGGTCAAGGACCTTTCCCTTATTTCATTTCTAAGATTCATTATCTTGAAGAATTTCCTAAGCCTTGAGAGTTTCAGTGGTTCAGAGTCAAAAGACAAAACAAATTTGAAATCTGGTCTTCCTGGAACCAAGATCAGCCCTCTACCCACTGGGCAAAACTGCCTCTTCACAGCTCATATTCATAAGGTTTGTAAACTGCTTTCCATAATTGTCCCATTGTTCCCTACAGAATATTATTGTCGTTTAGTCGTTTCAGTCACATGTGACTCTCTGTGACCTCAGTTGGGGTTTTCTTGGCAAAGTTACTGGAGTAGTTTTCCGTTTCCTTCTCCAGCTCATTTTACAGATGAGGAAACTGAGGCAAGCCAGGTTAAGCGCCTTGCCTAGGCTCACATAAACTATCAGAAGTGCTCTACCCACTCCACTGCCTAGCCTAAGAGAGTTGCTATTACAATGTTCATTCTGAGGATGAGGACTTACTTCTACTAAGTATCTCAGGTGGAAATCCAACCCAGTGTCTCCTGATTGCAGATTACCCCTGAATCCCAAAACAAAAATCTGGACACGTAGCCTCAAAACCGATTGCAATTCTCTAGGTATAACCTGCCCAGGACAAAGTACTTTGATTTTCCTGCTCCTTGCCAGACAGCCTAAATTCACTTTTATTAGCTTCCTTGTCATACTGCTTACTCAGATTGAGCTTAACAAATTGCTGTCCACTCAGTATCTCCCATTCTTGGGGAACTGATTTTATAGCCCAAATGTAAGATTTTTACCATGAGCTCTATTGAATTTCATCTTACTTGATTTGGTTTAATGTTCTGGCCTATCAAATACAGCTTCTGTCATACAGTGTTAGCTAGGGATTGGATCAGCATGAGAGATCAATATATGGATATGGACAGATTTGGAATCCAATAATTAGAGACTTACAAAATGATTGCGGGGCAACTAGGTAGTGCAGTGGATAGAGCACCAGCCCTGAAGTCAGGAGGACCTGAGTTCAAATCTGGCCTCAGACACTTAATACTTCCTAGCTGTGTGACCTTGGGCAAGTCACTTAACCCCAATTACCTCAGCAAAAAAGAAAAAAAGAAAAGAAAATGATTCCATTTTCTAATAGCATTTTATTGCTTCCAAAGCTTCACAACCATACCATGAAGCTAACCTCTCTGGAACTTCAGATCTGGATTCAATCTTTCTGTCCCCAAAATAGTAAAACTATGAGGTAAGAGGATATTAAAAATAGAATTAGTGGGGCAGCTAGGTGGCACAGTGGGTAGAACACCAGCCCTGAAGTCAGGAGGACCTAAGTTCAAATTTGATCTCAGACACTTAACATTCCCTAGCTGTGTGATTCTGGGCAAGTCACTTAACCCCAATTGCCTCAGCAAAAAGCAAAAAAAAAAAAAAAGATAGAATTAGTTCAGGAATAAAGATCAAGGGTTTGGACAAGCTTTGGCACCAAGGGTTGGTGGTAAAATTAAGGTCTGAGAGTTAAGGAAAGATCTGGAGAATGGTTGGGTTCAGGGAGGGAGCCTGACAAATGCTACTGTTCACAGAATCATTGCTAAAAAAAACAAACACCTTTGCACATACTCATTTTGGGGACAGGCTGCCTGGCACGTTAGGTTTAGGTTAAAATGAATTAGTCTGAATAGCACTAGGGTTATATCAAAATATAAAGGGTTCGATTAAATTACATGATTTAAGACAGGGTTTGGGCTAAAATTAAGTATTGGGATTGGGATATGATTGGAACAAATCATTAGTTCCTAATTAGAGTTAGAGTGGAGAATCAGGATAGGGATGAAAGGTTAGATCTTAGTTTCTCAGTCATGTCCAGCTCTTCATGACCCTATTTGAGGGTTTCTTGGCAGAGATACTGGAGTAATTTGTCATTTCTTTTTCTATCTCATTTTACAAATGAAGAAACTGAGGCAAACAGGTTAAGTGACTTGCCTGAGATCACACACACAGCTAATAAGTATCTGAAACTGGACTTGAACTCTTAAATCTTGGAGATTCCAAGTGCTCTATGTACAATCCAGCTACCAATCCGCCCCTGATCAAAATTAGGGATTAGAAGATGAATTCCATGAAGACATTGATATGCAGATGGGATGAGGGTCAGAGATCAGTATAGAGATATGAATTCTGGGATTAGGATAAGGGTCGTTAGATAATGAGATGAGGATTGAGAACTGGGATAGAAACTGGAATATGGGTGGCTTGCTGAGTTTACAAAGGGGCACAGAAGGTAGAGTGCTGAGCCTGGAGTCAGGAGGAACTGAGTTCAAAACCAACCTCAGATCCTCAGCACGTTATTTGGCCTCTGATTGCCTCAGTTTCCCCATCTACAAAATTGGATGTGGGGAGGGAAGGTGATCTTGCACCTCCCTCACCCTGATGTTCAGTGTAGAAAAAAAGAGATAATATTGGGAAGCCCTTTAAAGTGCTAAGTAAAAGCTGGCTATATCAATTTTGAGCTAAAATATTTAATCACTGGGCTTCAAGAGTCATTACATCCCACCCCCACATTTCTCAGAAGAGGAAACTGAGGTCCAGAGTGGTTGAGTCACAGAACTAGGAAGTGTCTGAGGCAGTATTTGAACCCAGTTCTTATTCTTTGTCTAACACTCTATAATAGCATGTGGTCTCTATGTATTAACATACACCTCGGAATAAAAATAAAGCCCTAACTAGTGTCACTCTGCATCACAAATCCTGAAAATCATCACAAAGACCATAAAGTTCATTTTACAGATGAAAAAACTGAATCTGAGAGAGATGGACTGATTTGTCAGTCCAGAGTTCTTTCCACCATAGTATTTCACCGCTGGGTCCCTCCTAGACTAGCTGTCAATGTGCACAAATGGAAAAAATTTCCACAGCAAGAAATTCCCTCTACTTGTGAAAACCCTAGTTCAGACCAAAGAAATAAATAAAGTCCAGAAGGTCCCCTCCCCCCAAAAAATTCTCTCAGTCCTTCTCCAGAGCAGAGACATTTCTTCCTTTTGTTACTCCACTCAACAATCCCCCTGCTCACCTTTTTCTCACCAGAAAGGAGAAATTACCTCAATTTGGGAGCCCAGATGGCAATGTCAAATCCAAAAGGAGGCGGAAGCAGAGCCCTGCAGTCCTGCCAAAAGCTCCTGACCCCTCTGATTTCCCTGGAGCTCTGGCTGGTCCTCCTCAGTTTTGGGAAGAATATAAAGCCATCGCCTGCTTCCTCTTTTCCTAAAACCTCTAGCACCCTCCCCACTCCCCATTGGGAAGTAGTACAATTGCATAATGCCTGAGCCCTGGCCGCTCTCTCTGCCCTGGACAAGAAAGAGTTCTTGGAGCACCTGAGAGCTTTCCCACTCCAATTCAATCTGATCCAAAGGATTCTTACCTAACCTAAATCACTGAATGGGTGTTGCTTCCCTCAAACAGAGACCTGTTCAAGACCTTAACTTAAAAAGGCCAAAGCTCTCCCTTTGAATCCAGACTCCTCTCCAGCCATCCTGATTTAGTCATTCTGGCTACTGGACCCAGATGGCTCTGGAGGGGAAAGTGAGGCAGGTGTTTGCACAGCCCTCCCTCACTTAGTTCCAATTCACTTGCAAGTCATGGCAGCACCTCCCTGATGTCATGGTCCTCTTCAAGAATGAAGGACAAACAATAATCTGTGAGTCATACAAGCTTCCCCATTGGGGACGCACCTGGCCACTTCCAGATGGACAACACAGCTCCTTTTTTTTCCTCTCCTCTCCATCCCTTTTTTCCCCTTCCTCTCCACTCCCTTCCTCCTCCTCTCCGCTTTCCCTCTTACCTGCAGGCAAGTAAATTTTGATTGCAGAAACCTTACAAGATACCTGGAGGTTTCCAACTAAATTTATTGTCTAACCTTAAACCCTTAAACTCTTCCTCTCTTTGATTGGTCAGCAATAGGACCCAGCCCAAGCCCCATTGTTTGGGCTGGGATGAATGAATTCTGATTGCTTCTGTTTTGGCCAGAAACGTAGATTTTTAAAACTAGGTAAAAAAGGCCATTCTCTGCCTTATTTCTTATCTAGTTTTAATCACTGAATGGGCGTTAACCAGGGAGTCAAACTGAGAATTGTTAAAGATCTTAGTTTAAAAAGACCAAAGTCTCCCATTGCATCCTGGGCCATCTTCATTCATCCTGATGTATATCTTGCCACTGGACCCAGATATCTCTGGAGGAGAAAGTGAGGCTGGTGACTTTACCCCTTTCTCCCTCATTTAAATCCAATTCATTTGTTAAATTTAAATCCAATCACCTTCCTGAAGTCATGGTCCTCTGGGAGAACAAAGGACAAACCAAAGATCACAGATCACTGCTGGGGTCCAAATCCACAAATCAATAAATATTAAGCACCTACTATGTGCCAGGCTAGACTGAATGGGGATCAAAGCATAATATTTTCACCCTTTGTTTGTTTGCTTGATTTTTCTTCCTCATGGTTGTTTTCCTTTTGGTCTGATTTTTCTTGCACAACATGACAAAGGGAAGGAGAAAAATGAATGTTGAAAACTATCTTTATATGTATTTGGAAAAATAAAATATTATTGAGAAAAATATTTTTAAAAGAAACTCATTCTATAGAGAGAACAAGATATAGATAAATAAGTGTATATATAATATGTAAAAAGTAATAACAAGATAAAATTTTGGGAGAGAGGGCTTTAGCAGCAGGAAAAGTTGGGTAAAAGGTGGTAATTGAGAAGAGTTTTTAGAAAAAGTGTCTACCAGGTACTAGGTTCTGTTCTCGGATTTGTTCCAAAGATCCAAAAAGCAAAACCATAAAAAGCCTGTGATCTCGAGGAGCTTTTATTCTACTGACTATAAGAGTACTTAAGGGGCACCTAGGTAGCACAGTGGATAGAGCACCAGCCCTGAAGTCCAGAAGACCTGAGTTCAAATCTGGCCTTAGACGCTTAACACTTCCTAGGTGTGTGACTCTGGGCAAGTCACTTAACCCCAATTGCCTCAGCAAAAAGAAAAAAAAAAAAAAAGAGTACTTAATTCAGTTTGTGAAAGGCTAACAGTGGGGCCCAGCTGGGCTCCATAACTGGATCCATCCCCAGTGACTCAGAGTCCTGCCAAAAAATTGAGGCTAATGACAGAATGACTTGTTATATTAATTGTGAATGTATAAAAATTTTTTGACAATCCTAAAATGGACTTTGGAGAACTCTTCGCTGGGAAGACACATCTCTCCTGGAAATAAAGAATCAAAAAGTCTCAGAACTGAAGGAGCCATCAGAAGCCAGCTGGTCCAGTCAGTGGCTCCACTGTGACAGGGTCAGGCTCAGAGATTCAACCTAGAAGGGACCTTTGGTGATATTGAGTCTACCACTGTCTTCATTTCCTTGATCTAGCATATGGTGCTTTAAGATTTGCAAAGTGCTTTGTATATATTAGATTGTAAGTCCTTTAGAGCAGAAACTCGCCCTTTTTTGTACTCTCAGTATGTATGTAGCACAATGTCTGGCACATTGTAGTATGTAATAGTATGTAATAAATTGTAGTATGTAATAAATATTAATTGATTGATTATTACTTCATTTGATCCTCACCACAGATCTGACAGTTAGATGCTATTATACAGCTAATAAGTGCTTGAGGAAGAATTTAAACTCAAGTTTTCCTCTATCACCATACTGTGACTCTCATTCAGCCTTTGATTGAAGGCATCCATTGTGTTTCTTTCTTCCTCAGACAGCTGAAGTCAATTTTGAAATTTCCAAGCTTTATTTGCCATTTATATTTTTGTTAATGTAGAAAAGTAGCTGAAATCATGTAAATATTGATTTAAAATGGAGCCATATAAGATTTGGATTTACATCAGATTTTGATAAATTAATTGGGGAGAATGACTATTTATAGTATGATTGACTTATGTCCTGAAAGGTAACTGATGATGCTATCTTTACAACTAAGAACAATTTGTGCTTTGGTCTCTGAATGCAATAAGTATAGAATGATAAACAGACAAAATAATTTTATACATGAATACTATATAAAGTATATCTAAATATATAAAGCATATAAATATATAAATTGTATATGTCAATATATATAAAGTATATATATATAAATATATAAAGTACATTTAACTATATATGAATTTGTATATAAATATATAAAATATATATAAATTTTATATGAATACTATGTTAAAATTTTATCTATAATTACTAAAGTAATTTGGAAATTCATTCAACTGAATTAATGTCTTTGGTCGGCAGTAAGTTTTGTTTCAAGTTTCATGTTTTGAGTCTTTAATATTGTCATAAATTTTATTATGTTTCTTTTTTTATGATACTATTTTGAGAAACTAGAACAAATGCTACTAATATGAAAAATTACACTTAGTGTATATTGCATTTTTATTATTAGGAGAACTTGTGATCTCAAAGCTGTGAAATTATTAACTTAAATTATCACTTATTAGAGAGTGTCATATAGAATAAAAACAGTTGTCCAGTATTTAATTAGATATTTTTACTTTAAAATGAAAAAGAATTACTTGGTGTTTGGGGAAAGTACAAGAGACCTTGTGAATTCTCATTTTCTGTAAAATTCTTTTTGAACTTGGCAGATTTTCAGGCATCTGGATCTTCAACTTTGGTAAGGTCATGAAATTTATCAACTGTGTGAAAGAAGATGTTCAAAGAATATTGTGAAATTCTAAAATAATAAGTTGACTTATCAAGAAACTAAGATCCCCTCCTCCATCAGAAATACTCATAGCCAAAGTCTGTGACAGAAGGGATTTTAAATGTTTGCTTAAAGTATGGAAGTAATTTATATAGTTCTCTATCTAATTGATTATGAAAATTATGAGATTATTCCTAGAATAGAAATAGGAATAATAGAATAGAATGGAATAATAGTATGTATTGAAGCTACAACTTTGATCCAATTTAATATCAACAAATCTCAGTTTTAAATATTTTGTTTCTGCCTTAGACATTAATATATGATATTTTCAAATATTAATGTTGGCCTGGAGGTTTATGGCAGTCATAGTTTTTCTGTATTTTGAGTGAACAATGATATACTCACTGCACGAGTAAAACTCGACAATGTGATTATTTTCTCAATTTCTCATAATTGGTTTTTTCACTAAGCTAAGTTTAAATTAGTCAAAGCATTGAATGAATGTCTTTGGAAAGCTTTTTATGCACTTAATAGATACTGAGGGTACATGTTTTTATTTACTATTAATTATTATTACAATACTATAATAATATGGGGGAAAAGCAACTATACCCTGTTCTAAATCATAATTACAGGAAATTTCTATTTGAAGTAGAACTGTAATTTGAATTGCTTTGATTTTGAATTCAGGTATGACTATTTGTTGTTCATCCACTAGTCTATCTATCATAGAAATGTCCTTAAAAAAAAAGAAAGAAAAAGAAATGTCCTGAATTGCTCAAAGGGATAGTAAAAGATGTGATGTGATAAAGGTATAAAGTTTTAATTTCTTTTTTTAATGAAACAGTCCATTTAACTTTAGGGCAGCTAAGTGGTGCAGTGGATAGAGCACTAGCTTTGGAATCAGAAAAACTCATTTTCATCTGTTCAAATCTGGCCTCAGATACTTATTAGCTGTGTAGCCTGGGCAAGTGACTCAAGCATGTTTGCCTCAGTTTCCTCATTTATAAAACGAGCTGAATAAGGAAGTGGCAAATCACTCCAGTGTCTTTGTCAAGAAAATTTCAAATGGGGTCATGAAGAGTCAAAAATAACTAAACAGCAAAAAAAAAAAAAAAAATTAACTTTGGAGAAAGCTATATGATTACATTGCTTCTAGTTGGGAACTAAGATAAGTGTGATTGGATTTCAAATGGGGGGGGGTGCAAAAGAATAAACTTAAGGGATTCATGATAGCTTTAATTTTATTAGTAGCTTTAAAATTTCTGCTGTTGTTATGGGAAAAGATTGCAGAGACCAAGTAAAGATGATACTTCTAAATGAACTATTTTAAATTTTATCCTAAAAGTAATGGAAAACTACTGAATTTCTTTCAGGGCCATTTGAAAATTCACAGAAGTCTTTCCATATAGATACCTAAATACACAGGCTTTAGATATGTTTCAGTGATAGTCTTTGGATGTGTTTCAGTAAGTGTTGGGATATATTTTAGTAATTGTTTAAAAAAAATAAAAACAAAAATAAAGTAATTGTTTAGAAAGTCTCAAGATGTATTGAGATTTTTAAAAATAGAACTGTTTTAAATTATGATTTCTTTTGGAGATGAAAGAATAAAAAGGAAATAAATGCTACCTCTCTCCTTTACAAAACTTAAATTACTATTCCTAGAGGTACTTAATGTATGTATGTGTCTGTGTCTAAGACTCTGTGTACATTAAGAAAAGAGAATGGAAATATTTGTGGTCCCCTGAATAACTAAAAACAGAGCCCCTTCTCCAGACACATAACAGGTGAGGAGGAGTCTAAAGAGATTTATAAAGCATTAACTTGACACTCTGGAGGAGAAAAAAAACACACACAAAGAAAGATTCAGTAGAATGCCATCATTCTCTATAAACAATACTTTTTTAAAATGGTTTTACAAATAAAAACTAGAAATCCTGGAGCTAACCTGTCCAAAGGGATAAATAAATAGGAGAGAATTCCATGATCCCTCAAAAATGTCTGCTTGCCCTAAGCAAATAGCCAGAGATGACTTCCTTCCTTTAGTATATGTGGCTATATTACATAAATATGAAATATATATGAGAGAATGACTTTTATGATATTAATTCTGAATATGTAAAATTTTTGTGACATTATAAAAATCATAAGGTGAACTTGGAGGAACTGAGAAGACACATCCCTCCTAGGAATCATAGAATCACTTGGGTAAAATAATCAATTAAGCTTATTAACATAATAGGTCTTTATAGTCACGCAATCCTAAAGCATTTAGCTTTAGGAAAAGATTTGTCTCAATTTGTTGAAGCTTATACATTAAACGGACTGGTTGTCCAAAACATTTCAGTATGTACAAGATGATTAAAGGAATTATAATAATAAATCCGTATTTTATTTTAGAAATTCTTCTTGCATGGGAGAGTTTTAAATTTATTTTTAAACTGTATTTCCATTTAAGCTAGCTCTATATTCTTTTTTTCTCATTCCTCTTTTTCTTTTCTCTTTCTCTCCTTCCTCCCTCTCTCTCTTTCTCTTTCTTCTTCTCTTCCCTCTCTTTTTCCCCTTCTCTTCCTCCCTCCCTTCCTCCTTCTTCCTCCCTTCCTCTCTCCCTCCTTCTCTCTCTCTCTCCCCCTCCCTCCCTTCCTCCTTCTTCCTCCCTTCCTCTCTCCTTCCTTCTCTCTCTCTCCCCCCTCTCTCTCATTGAAAATATCAAGAGAAAGAAGAACTATTTTTACAAAGTCAAATCTTTAATGGATCTTTAAGCAGCTGTGGTATCCCCATTACAAAGTAAGATTAAAATAACTTTGCTAGTTCCTCAACAGCAAATGTCAGCTTTGCTGTGGAAGGCTTGATTTAGAAACATTTTTCATTTTCTGTCTATGTTCTGTCCAGGAAGTGAATGAAATATTGGTTATATATTGAAACATGAAATCTGTTATTGACAGCTAATTCAGAGCACCCGCCATTTAGGGATATTCTATTCTGTCTAGTTACTTCTCACAATGCTCTGAAATTAAAACAGTAGTTTGTGATCCCATCATTTTTGATACTGTAGAACAAAATACCATATATATATGTCATATATATATGGTATTTTGTTCTACAGTATGTACATATATACAGTGTGTATATATATACAGTGTGTATATATACATATATACACACACAAACACATATACATATATACCTATTGTATGTATATATACAGGTGTATGGATACACACACACATAGATAGATAGATAGATAGATAGATAGATAGATAGATAGATAGATA
>JAJPUD010005023.1:32760-48423 GCA_023553655.1 Myrmecobius fasciatus | reverse complement strand
ATAGATAGATAGATAGATAGATAGATAGATAGATAGATAGATAGATAGATAGATAGATAGATAGATAGATGCCTTGACAACCTACAGACCTCAGCTGTAGTCTGAGTGATGCTGGTCAGAGCTTCAATTCTTCATCATTAGCATTCGGGCTATCGCCTTTTCCTCAGCTTCTGATGCTGCCATCTTGGAAAAAAAAGTATAAAAAGAGAAAAGAGAAGAAAAGAAAACATAAAGTAAAAGTATCTTTTGATCCTATTGCACTAATTCCTTGTCTTAGAGTCTTTTAAAACCTCAACTTCTATCTCTTCTTTTTTATATTGAGAAGTTAAGGATATGTCCAGGGAAGAGTTCAGAATTAGAGCCATCTAGGCTCCTTGAAATTGTCTTCCATCTAAAAAGAGTTTGAACCAAGTGGAGAACAATGCAGAGTCCTCTTGAGCTACAATGATCCACAGCTCTCCCTCCCACCTTCCCTAATCTTAGCATTCTTGACTCTTATCACAATTCTGCATTCACCCTTGGTTACCCACCCTTACTTCCAAGGGTGTGCTGGTAAATGCTTAACAACAGGCTCTCCAAAAATGTACCCAGGACATACACTTCTAAGTTTAATATTCATTATTAACATTTTCTCTGTCTTAGACATAGTCTAGACAATCAATAATACAATCAATCAAGCCCTAAGGTATAAATTCTCACCCTGAAACTTCATCAGCAAGCCTCTTGAGCCAGCTTGGCTGACTCCAGCACACCTCTGTTGAGTTCCATCTTCTCAAAGGTCCTTTTTAAAAATTGATATTTATTAATATACTTTCCCTGCATCTAGATCAGTCTCTTTAGACATTTTTTCCCTTTTCTCTTTATCAAAAGTATTTTTCTTTGTGTCTTCAGAGTGTTATTCCTGAGAACTTCTCTTCATCATAATAAAAACTAGTATTTGAGGGGTAGCTAGTTGGTGTAGTGGATAGAGTACCAGCCCTGAGATTAGGAAGACCTGAGTTCAAATCTGATCTCAGACACTTAACTTTTCCTGGCTGTGTGACTTGAGGCAAGTCACAACCCAAATTGCCAAAAAAAAAAAAAAAAAAAAGGCTAGTATTTGTATAGTTTGCTAAGGACTTCAAAGGACAAATATGTATTATCTCATTGTATCCTCCCAACAAGTGCTGTTATTAGCCCCATTTTACAGATAAGAAACTCAGAGATGTAAGTTGATTGCCCAAGATCACAGAGTTATAAGTGACTGAAGCAGGATTTGAATCCAGGTCCTTCTAACTCCAGGACTGGTGTTTTATGAACTGTCCCTCCTTGCTTCCTTTCTGTAACAGGGTAGCCCATGGGGTCCTGTTTATCCTTTTTTTGAACCCTTTGTAATTTATCTTACCAAGATCTAGGTTGCATGTCAGACTTTGCCAGGATTTCTTCCCCCCATCACAAAAAAAGAAATAACTAGGAATAACTGTTTCCTCCCAACATCCCCATTCCATCAACTTAGTTCCTCCTTAGTGAGAATCAGTTCCAGAATAAAAATTCCCTTTTTGGTTCATTCATCCTTTGAAGTCTGACCTTGAGGAACTTCAGTGGGCCCATGGGGTCAAGGGTACTGTTCCGCTCTTTATTCTATGGACAATCATATGGTTTTGATCTTGTCAGCCTCTGGTGAACCACTTAGACTCCCTTATCTTACACTCATTCCCTGCCCCCACCCTAGTAATCCTTTGGGACTATTTTACTTATGGCTACCTTTAGGGCTTCCCAAAAATGGGAAAGCAAAAGAGCATCCAATATGACTCAGATAAGATAAAGTTAATTTGTTTGCTAAATGTGAAAAGACTCACAAGCATATAACAAAATAAGATTTAGTAACTTGATCTTTTAATGACTATTACCACTTAAAGAAATACAGATTCTTAAATCTGATCAGAAGTCATAGCAGGCTTACTGACTGGGCATTTTGCACTTTACCTTAGCCCTTCTCTCTCACTTCATCCGAACTCTGAACCTTGAACTTAGCTGATTTCCACGAGCATCTGCAGCAACATCTGCTCCTTTCTTTTTGACTTTTCAGTCTCACAGGGTCATCATCTCCAAGACTGAACATGGAAGGAAAAATAAAAGTGGAAAAATCCTGCAGGATCAGCCCAAACTTGCCTGATCGAGTTCATGATCCCCAGATCATGGGGATGAGCATTGCTCATTCCGCCACAATAAACAGCAGAAACATTCAAAGTCAAGAGAAGGCTTAATCCAAGGATGTCTTCACTTAAATGATGAAATATCTGACTCTGCTCCTATTGCAGAGTAAGGGAAAACCAAGGGAACACTCAGAGTTTGCCATATCGTAGTAAAATGTTAAGTTCTTTCAGCATGGGGTCACAACGTGCAAAAAGGCTCCTAGGTCAACTAGAACCAGAAAGGGCAGCTCTGAGCATGCGCCATGTTGAGGGGAAGGAAGGATTGGTCCCCATGACAGAGGAATGAATTACCATTGAGTCAGGTTAATAAGTTATTTTCTCTGCTCTGAGGAATAGGAAGGAAGGAAGT
Organism: Myrmecobius fasciatus; assembly: GCA_023553655.1. Lineage (NCBI taxonomy): Eukaryota > Metazoa > Chordata > Mammalia > Dasyuromorphia > Myrmecobiidae > Myrmecobius > Myrmecobius fasciatus. Next base: position 45,879 of record JAJPUD010005023.1, on the reverse strand, counting down.
AGAAAATAGAAGGGGAAAGAAACAGAGAGAAGGAGAGGGGAAGGATTGAGAGAGAGTAGTGAGAGACAGAGACAGAGACAGAGATAGAGACAAAGACAGAGAGAGACAGAGACAGAGAGATACAGAATGCCTTGATATCCAGATATCTGAATAAAGTCCTCTAGTCTACATCACTATACTCTCATGGCTCTGGGCCATAATCACTTTCTTGAGTGCCTCATTGAAGTCCCTTGGAGAACTCAGAATTAAGGGATAGCAAGCTTCAGTGAGAGAAACACGAGTTGGGGTCAGAGGAACTGAGTTCTAATTCTGCCTTGATCTAATTCTGATCTTGGGCAAGTTGCTTATCTTCATAATATTAACAACTGATAATCCTCTACAACTTTGATATTTGCAAATCCCAATTCTATTGTGCAAGAAGTACTTCTATTGTCCCCATTTTACTAGTGAGGAAATTGAGTCTTAGAATGGTTATGTGACTTGCCCATGGCCACAGAACTAAATATCAGAGACAGGATTTGAAACCAGATCTTCCCTGGCACCAAGTTCTAAATTTCTTCTCCAACATCACACAGCCTCTCTGAGGCTTAAAATAATGAACACTGTGTGGTGTTCTGGGAACCCCTCTCCAAGAAATCTGTTCAATTCTCCAGCCTTGCAAACAGGTAGAGATTTAAGGTTACCTAGAAGTAACTAGGTGAATGATATCTGCAAGGGCCAAGCTCCAGTTCTGAGGCAGAGAACTCAGCTTCCTGGATCACCAGCTCTTCCTCTCAGAACAAGTTCTAGTGACCTATCTTAGGTTTAAGGGCTTTTACAAAAAGCATTCCTTACTTCACTTCCCTGATGGTTGAATCTCCACAGGAAATACTAAGTCTCCCATAAGCCATCTCAGTTTCCTTAGTTTAGGAAACTATAGGGCCTCAAACTCTATTAACTATTCACTGGCCACTACCACCAATTCTGGGTACCATCTTCCATTTTTCACAAATACAAGGCAAGGATAAAGTAATTAAACATGTTTACAAAAGAAATCTACCCAGTTTCAGATAGGAAAAATAAATTTCTTTTTTGTTTTTAGTGCATTTATTATTATTTATTTTTAGCATTCTTTTTGTTTTTTGAGTTCCAAAATCTCTCCCTCTCTCCAACCCCTCAATGACCCATTGAGAAAGCAAGAAATATGATAAAAATTATACATGTGAAATCATGCAAAACAATTTTGAATGTTAGCCATGTGTCACCAAAAAAGGCAAGAAAAATTTAAAAGTAAAAAAAATATGCTTCAATCTGAACTCAGAATTCAATTGGGTTTTTTTGGGGGGGTTGTTGTTTTTTTTGTTTTGGGGTTTTTTTTCCCCAGAAATGGATAACATCTTTCATCCTGAGTCCTCTGGAATTGTCTTAAATTGATCGAAGTAGCTAAATCTTTCACAGTTGATCACTGTTATAATATTGTTGCTATTATGTACAAAGTCATCCTGATTCTGCTTACTATACTGGGCATCAATTCATATAGTTCTGCCTAGGTTCTTCTGAAACCATCCTGCTTGTTATTTCTTACAACATAGTAATATTCCCTCACAAACACATAGCGCAACTTGTTGAGCCATTCCCCAGTTGATGGGCATCTCCTCAATGATCAAGTCCTTCACACCTCAAAAAGGGGTGCTATAAATATTTTTGAACACATAGATAATTTTTCTTTTTTTTTTTTCTCTTTGGGATACAGAACTAGCAGGGTTATTTCTGGGTCAAAGGGTATACACAGTTTTTAGTTCTTTAAACATAGTTCCAAATTTCCCTCCAGAATGGCTGGACTAGTTCACAACTCCATCCACAATACATTAGTGTCTCTCTTTTTCTACATCAAGGGGCATGAATTTCTAAACTTTACTAGATTACAACTCTCCCAGGCCTAGCCTGGACATGCTGCTTCTTGTTGGGTTGGGAGGGACTCTGCTTTATCCACAATGACTGGTAAAAGTGACATCAATGGTGTTTCCTTTCAGAGCACCCTTAGGGTATTATGGTAAATGTTTAGCAATCACCTCTTGGGGAGAGGGGGAGAAGGAATGTCCCTGAGACATTACTTTTAAGGTAATTTATATTAAGTGGAAAAGATAATGATCAATGTTGAAGGAGAAACAAGAAAATTGGAACACTAATGCATTGTTGGTGGGGTTGTAAACTGATCTAGCCATTCTGGAGAGCAATTAGGACCTGTGCCCCAAAGGCTATAAAACTGTGCATATACTTTGATCATAAAAGAGGGAAAAGAATCCACATGTACACAAATGTTTGTAACAACTCTTTTTGTAGAGAAAGGGATTAGAAATTGAGTGGATGGTCCTCAAATGGGGACTGGCTGAATAAGTTATGGAATATGAATGTAATGGAAAATTAGTGTTCTATAAGAAATGATGAGCAGGCTGATTTCACAAAAACCTGGGAAGACTTATATGAACTGATGCTAAGTGAAGTGAACAGAACTAGGAGAACATTGTACAAAACAAGATTATGTGATGATCAACCATGATAGAATTAGCTCTTCTCAGCAATACAGTGATCCAAAACAATTTCAATAGAATTGGGATAGAAAACATCATCTGCATCCAGAGATGGGGATTGAAGTACATCTTTCTTTTTTTGTTTGTTAGTTTGCTTTTTTTCCTTTTTATGGTTTTTTCCTTTTGTTCTGATATTTCTTTTACAACATGACTAATATGGAAATACATTTTAAAGGATTGTACATGTGTAAGCTATATCAGACTGCTTGCTGTCTTGGAGAGGGGGAGACAAGGGAAGGAAGGGGAAATGGAGAACTCAAAATCTTATGAAAATGAATGTTGAAAACTACACATATACCTATACATATAATTAGAAAAATAAAATGCTATTGAAACTATAAAAAAGATAATTTACATTATTAACATTTTCTCCATCACTTATTAAGTTTAAGCAATGTATAAAATAACAAATGAAGCCCTCATTTATAGCTTGTGCTAATTTCTAAAGTATAAATATTCACACTAAAAATTTAACAATAAGATCTCCTATTTGAGCACAGCTCTGAAATACCCTCAAGTAAAAATTTGGATTCATCATCCCAGTATCATTGGTTTGAGGGCATTTTGGTCTGTTCTTCCATCTCTGGGTTCACTTTCATCCAGTCAATTCAACAAACATTTTTAAACCGATCATAATTCCTTTTAATTTGATGCATATTTATTAATCTTCTATTACGAATTAGGTACAATGTAGATGCTGGGGACATAAAATGAAACAAATGCACCTTCAAGAAACTTCAAGGTGGAATCACCCAGATTCTTTACCTACCATTAGATTCAAACTTTGAAGTGGGAAAAGAAAGGACCATTGCATTACCCGTAATCCATTCAATTCAATTCATTTCAATCCCTTTACTAGATTATCTTATCAAGGTCCTTTGGGATCCTATCTATCACACAGAATGAGAATTAAGTACTTCCCAGCTTTTTATTACTTGCAAACACAATAAGGATGCCAGTCACCTGAGCTTGTGAAAAAAATGCTGAAAAGGTCCGAACCAAGGACAAGATCCTGAGGCATTTGGCCATGGTGTGGTGGCAGGAAGTGTAGACTGATAATCAGAGGGTTTGGATTTGAATTGGTCCTCTGTCACCCACTATGTAATCTCAAGCTAACCATTTCATTTCCCTAGGCTTCAGTTTCTTCATGTCTTTGAAAGAAGATATTGTGCTAGATGACCTCTAAGAGTGAAACCTTTGATTCTCTGGTTAGAGCATGGTGAACGTTGGGAGATCTTCCCAGATCCTCCATTTAAGGAGAACTCCCAAGGTAGTCACTGGGCTATTCTCCTGAACTTCATCCTGCAAGATGGCATCACACATCCTCAGTACTCTCCCTCAGAGGCTCTTCCCTTCTTCTGATTGAAAAAAATGGAGGGCAGACATCTGAGGAGACCCAGGGCAGCCATCCCATCATTTCCCACTTGACTTCATCAGACTTTAGCACTGGGTACCTTCCCCTGGATCCCATCTTCTTTTGATATATTGTCTTCTCCCATTAGATTATGATCTTCTTGAAAGTAGAGATGTCTTTTGCTTTTCTTTGTCTCAATATTCAGCATAGTGCCTATAATAGATGCTTAATAGATGTCTTAATAGATGGCTGACTACTGACCGACTCTCACCAAGTTGACAAAAATTCATTAATTCTTATTTTGAGTCTAGCTGTTCAACCAGTGGAGAGAAGGGCAGCATTGTAGATTAGAAAGGTCATGGATTTGGAGATAGAGGGACTGCATTCAAAGCCTAACTTGGTTACTTATAACTTGCAGGATCTAAAAACAAGTCATCTCTCCAGGTTCCAGTTTCCGCCTCTGTAAAATAAAAGGGTTGGACAGGACGATCTCTAACAATCCCTTCTACTTCTAAATTTATATTTCTAATATGTATGATTGTCTGGATCTGGGTCAATTGTCATGGCCCTGAAGCTGGTGACTATCAATTACCCAACATTCTGCCACTCTCTACTATGAACTGAGCTTGTTGCTGTTCAGTCTTTACAGTCATGTCTAATTCTCCATAACCCCAATTGAGGTTTTCTTGGCAGAAATCCTTGAGTGGTTTGCCATTTCCTTCTCGAGTCCATTTTACAGATGAGAAAACTGAGGCAAATAAATGGGATGAGATGCTTAGGGCCACAGAACTAATAAGTATCCGAGGCTTTATTTCAACTCAGATCTTCCAGACTCCAGCTCACTGCTCTATCCACTGTACCACCTAGCTACCCTTCGATCTGGAATTATGTGTCAATCATGCCATGTCATCTAGCTGGCCCTTCCTTAGTTTATTAGTCACATCCCTTGCTGGCCAAACCCAAAATGCTCTTTTAGGAACCACTTCAAGTCAAGGTCACAGTTAAAAAGTGGAGCAATTGGTTTAAACAGATTAGATAAAAGCAGAATAAACCATTTTAAGGTCGACATTTCACAAATGCCACATTCTGCTCCTTCTCAGTTCCAGTCTCCTCTCAGGCTAGAATTTGGTTTCCCCCTCTTTGCCCTCCTGAAGGAGAGATGGCCTAGAAGATGACTTCTATTAGGCTTTCTTCTCTACTCCAAAAATGGGTGTGGCACACAGGAAATTAGCTCACAAGAAATTTTCTTTCCCAGGGTTAGAGCCTCAGTTATCTGGAGGGTGAAGACAGAAAGACCGCCGGCTGATTTTGAGTTGACAAACCTGCTTGACCTTGAAGCTTCCTTCATGGGCAAGATCAAGATTTAAAGGTTCACAGGAGATCGTTGCATGTAGCAACAGCAATATTATATGACGATCAACTCCAATGGATGTGACTCTTCCCAACAATGAGATGATTGAAGCCAGTTCCAAAGATCTTGTGATGAAGAGAGCCATCTAAATCCAGAGAGAGGACTATGGGAATTGAGTGTGGATCACAGCACAACATTCTCACTCTTCTTGTTGATCACTTGCATTTTGTTTTCTTCCTCATTTTCTTTCCTTTTTGATCTGATTTTTCTTGTGCAACAAGAGAACTGTATAAATATGTTTACATATATTGGAGTTAACATATTTTAACATGTAGAACATAAATTGGATTGCTTGCCATCTAGGGGAGAGGGTAGGGGGAAGGAGGGGAAAATTTGGAACACAAGGCTCTGCAAGGGTCAATGTTAAAAATTATCCATGCATATGTTTTGAAAATAAAAAGCTTTAATTTAAAAAAAAAAAAAAGATTTAAAGGTTTACTCACCAATAGCAAGAAGGCCACTTTAGCTGTGCACTGAACATGGCCATCCACCATCTTCTCTAAGTCCCTGTCCTTCTTCATTCAAATAATCAACCTCCATCTGACTTTCGTCTCCTCCAGGTATTATACATTTCATGAACCTAAAGACTAGATGGAGCTATTTTGAAACATCAGAGCCTTGGAAGGAAATGAGGATGCCCTTCCTATAAAGAGGTGAAGAAAATCAGTAAGCTGACAATCTGAGGTTCCCCTGTCCTCTGAGTAGTCTTCATTTGGCTCAGATCGTGATACTTCCCCCATTTCCACCCAAAAAGAGGCCAGTGAAAATCTCCCTTAGGTGCAGGGAGAAAAGGAGTACAGCCAGCAGCTAGGTACCAGAAAGACACTTGTCTCAGGTGGAAACGTTTGTCACTACCTCACGGCTCCTGCTAATCTCCTTCACAGTATATTCAATCTCAATCCATGTTGAAATCTTGGGTAGAAAATGCTGCTTTGTGCTCCTTCATCCCCACCCTTTGGGTTTGGTTTCTTGATTGGGTTCTTGAAGGCAGAATGTTGCTTTCTTGGACTTGTCACAGAATCATAGATTTTTAGAGCTAGAAAGGACTCTGGAAGTCGTGTTGGATCATGCTCTTTCTCAGAAGGGTTTGTACTCTCATACACTATTAATTGCCCCTAATAGCCAATATGTGTGAGCTCCACCCCATTCTTAGAGTATGACTTCCAGACTTGAGGAAAAGCCCAAGGTCACTGTATTCATTCCAAAAGACTAGAACTACCCAATGCAGAAATCCTATCACAGTTAGACTGTCTGCCTCCCAAGGGTCCTAATCCCGGAAAACCCAGCTATCCAAGGCCAGAACCCTCTCCAAAACCATTTCCTCTCCCAACTCCAAGACATAAATCATTCCCAATGACAACCTCCTCAGGTTCCCAAAAGTGAGATTTAGACCTGAGGTTTGGCACACAGTCCTTCCGACCCCAAATCAAAAATAAAATTGGTTCGGTGGTGGGAGAAAGTATATGATGTAACTTGAAAGTAATTATGACCAGAAACTCTTCTCCTTCCCTCCCTTCCACCTTCCCTTCCCCTTTTCTTCCCAAACTGCTGAGATTTCTCCTCTTTCTTGGGGTCAGCAAAGATCTGAGAGGAGAAATGGAAACTGAGGAGGTTCTGCCCCTAATTCTTCTCAGCCTCTCTACTGGGTCAAGGGGTAGGGAGAGGAAAGGAGCTTAGAGCCAAAGCCAAATCCTGAAGTCAGCAAAGTGGGATTTTTAGTTCCCCAAGTCATTTCTGAGAGTTTTGTCTCTGGGCTGGCTACCAAAACATTACTCCACCAACCTGGATATATTCTCCCTAGCTGCGCCATTCAACCTCATCTGTTCTCTACCCACTCTGCTCCCACTGAAATGGGCCCATTCTGGTTCTCACCTTCTTAGGGTTCACATTCTGGTGTGTTAATTATTAATCTAGACTTTTGTGCTAATAGGAGAGGATCAGGGGAAATATACCCCAACTCCTATTCACTCTTCCTAGGTGGCAAAGGTACAATTTTACAGGGACTTTCTAGAGATAGTTTTATCTCTTGTTGCTCAAACCTTGCCAATTCAAGTTGTGTCTCTAAGGATAGATGCTACATATAATCTAGAAATTGGATTATAATAGATTATGGAAATGAAAAGAAGAAATTTTTTTGGCCCAGGGTACTCCTTACATTATAAACTATACATGTTGTTTCTCCCTTGATATTCGATTGGCCGGTGACTGTCAAAATTTTAATTTTTTTTAGAGCTAGAAAGGACTCTGGAGATCATGTTGGATCACGCTGTCTTTCTCATGACATGTTTTTACATTACCTCATTTCCAAATATATCTCTTCCGCCTCTCCTCTGTCAGGCAATAAGTCATCAAGCATTTATTAAGCACCAATTATGTGCCAGTTATTATGCTAAACATTGAAAGTAAAAAGCAATCCCTGTCTCAAAGAACTCCCAGTATAACAGGATCAATAACAACTAGATGTATGTGAAAGAAACTGGAAATGACCAGCAGAGAGAAGGCACTGACATTAAGGAAGGAAAGGAAAAGCTTCTTGTAGGATTTAAAGGATGTCAGGAAATGATGATGAGGAGAGTGTTCTAAGCACTGGGAACAGCTACAGAAAATGTCCAGAAGCTGAGACGCGGAAGGTCTCATTTAAGCGGCAGAAAGGGGATCGATGGTATTAGATCATGAGTAAGAGGGGAGAAGACTAGAAACATAGGGACAGGGCAAAAAAAAAAAAAAAAAAACCAGGTGCTGAATACCAAATAGATGCTTTTATATTTGATCTTCAAGGTGAATAGGAGGGTGACCTGTGCTTCAATCACTTTGAACACTGATTGGAGGAGGAACCTCTCCAATGGGGGGAGACTTGAGGCAGGTGGATTCAAAAGCAGCTATTGCAATAGTCGAAGCCTAAGGTAATGAGGGCAGCTAGGTGACCCCATAGTGCCCAGAGCACCAGGCCTAGAGTCAAGAAGACTCATCTTTCTGAGTTCAAAGCCAGCCTCAGACATTTATTGACAGAACAAATCTCAATCCCAGTTTTCTCTTCTGTAAAATGAGCTGGAGAAATGTAATAAAAGGACTTCTCAAGATTCGCCACCAAAAAAAAAAAAAAATAGGAGAGATATGGGATTATACTTAGCTACGATAGGTGGATAAAGTGAGAGTTCTTTGAAAATGAGGGAGATATGGGGATGTTTGTAGGCAATAGGGAAACAATCAGTAGTCGGGAAGAGACTGAAAATAATGGTGAGAAAGTAGGAATAATGGAGAAGACAGGATAGATTAGACAACTCATGTATGTAGATGGGTTTCCTTTGACAAGGAGAAGGGCTGCCTGTTTAAATGACACAGAGGGGAAGGAGATTATTGCAGAAGGCACATGAGTGATGGAAGATAAGGAAGAGGAGGAGGAAAGAGAGTGCTCTCGTCAAATGACCTCAGTTTTTTCAGTGAAATATGAGGCAAGGTTTTTAGCTAGGAGAGGGAGCATGGGAGTTTTGGAGAGGGATGAAAAGGCTTGGAAAAGTAATACGAGGGGTAGGGATATGCCCCGGCATAATGAATTATCGTGTTCCCGGTTCACAATTGTAGCAAATTGATCAGGGAGGTATAAAAGAATTGTCTCACCACCACGACAGCCCAGTTGGGGTTATGTAATATAAATTTGTAACAGACATGGTTGGGACAGTCTCATGATTTCCTGCAGCTCCATTTAACATGAGTAGGAGGAAAGAAAGCAGAAGGTGGGAGAAATTTAAAGAAGAGGTTTAGCAGAGCAAGAGCACTGATAAAGAGGCAAAGAAGAAATCAGAGAGGACAGTGTCAAGTTGAACTCCTTCACCAAGTTGTCAAATGAAGAAGGAAGAGAATGTTGCTAGTACAAGGGTGATGGTCTAGAAAAAAAAAAAAAAAAACTAAGAGCTGAAAAGATTGGAGGTAATGATGAAAATGAAGAACAAAATCTAGGATTTCAAGTCAGAGGGAGAGATGGAATGACAACAGATTGTGATCAGATAAGGGAATTTCCCAGTTTATGAACATGGACAAGGAGTGATGGCAAAATCATGGGTATTTTGTTTTTTCCTAAAAACTCATCCCTTTTAACAGATAATAACAAAGAGAGAAAAAAATAGCATTTAGAAAAAAACAACAAAAACACCAATTATCACTTATACTTTCTTAGTCCCCATCCCTTATGCCCAAACTCAAATGATGCCCCTTTCCTTTTTTTTACACAAGCCACCAAGTACATATAACTAATTTGACCTCTCCTAGGAAGCTTTAGGAGAAACATGAATGGGAGGAACCAATTTGGGGGAAATGGCACCCTCATTCATCCCCACCAATGTCAATCCAGAGGTTGGGAAGAGGGAGGAACTCTCCATTGGATAATAAGAATGAGACCTGGAAGAGACCGCAAAGGTCATAGAATCCAACTTCCTCATCTTACAGGCCAGAAGAGAGAAAATAACTGGTTCAAGGTCAAATGAGAAATAAGGAGGAGCCAAGTCAGTTCCTCTAACTCCAAATTCAGTGTTCTTTCCACAGAAGGCCTCTAGTATCAATGTTGAGAAGCTGAATGCTTCACCAAGAAGCTCCCTTTGCAATCATTTGTCAGATTAGATAGATAGATATGGATGGATGGATAGATAGATAGGCAGGCAGATGGATAGATAGACAAGATAGGTAAATACATGATAGATTAGATAAACAAGATAGATGGATGGATAAATGAATAAATAAATAAGCAATCAAATGAATTAATGATTTTTTTAAAGAAAGAAATCTTTGCTCTCCTAGAAAGATAAATTTTGTCATCAAATACCAACATATACAAGGACTTTGGAAATCATCAAATCCAGAGATTCTTACCCCTTTTTTGTATCTTAGACCCCTTTTGTAGAAGCCTTTGAAACACTCCTCAGTACAATACTTTTAAATGTATCAAATAAAATAGCAGGATGACAAAGGAAATCAACCATAGTATATTAAACTATAGTTGTCAAAATGTTTTTTTTTTTTTTTAATGAACCCCAGACTAAGATCCTGATATATGCTAATCTGAGTATTTTGTAAATGAGGAAACTGGGTCCAGAGAGAGGAAGAACTTTGCCCACATTTGAAGGAAAGCTCTTCTCATCAGCTCAGCCACATCAGCACCCTCAGATGTGCTGGTCTTCCCTGTTCTGAGGCATCATCCTTTGATCTGCCCTGGCTTGAGCCACACAGTCCAGGGAAATAAAACAACAGTTTTACCCAACTTCTCAGGACCCTTTGCTTCCCAAGCTGTCCTATCTGTCTCGTAGGTCCTCTTTTCTTCTTAGTCCAGTCTAGTCAAATTTGACACTTTTAAAGATAAACGTTGCAAGAAAACTAAGAGAGAAGATAAAATAAAACCCAGAAGTTTATTCCTAGAGTTCTTGATCTGGGGCATCCAGACTGGCCACAAGTATCCTCAGCCATCAAAGATCACTTTACTTCTCATCTGTAAAAGATGAAAATAATAATCCCTATATCTCAGGGTTATTGTGAGGATAAAATGGAAAAAATATGTGTAAAATATTTTGCAAACTTTAACCATTGCTAGCCATTATCAAAGATTCCTCTTGGGCTGACTCCATCTTTCCTGAGAGTCTCTATACTTCTTTTCCCCACATCCTACCGTAGTTCTAAGGCCATTTTCTGTCAGGGCCAAGTATATTCATCATATAGTTATTGTATACTTATAAGTATATACTTATGCATTTATATTTTCTGTATATTTATAAAATTATAATGATATACTTATTGTATACTTATATACTTATAAGTACATACTTAATATATGCTTATATACTTATAAATACATAATTATATATATATATATTGTATACTTATATAATTATATACTTATTGTATACTTATATACTTGGAAGTATATAGCTAATGTATGCTTATATACTTATAAGCACATAATTTTATATATCTACTTATATAATTATATATACTTATATGCTTATATACTTAAAGTATATACTTATATATATAATTATTATATACTTATAAGTATATACTTATATATATGCTTATCATACACTTATACATGCTTGTAAGTATATACTTATAAGTATATTCTATAGATTATTATATACTTATAGATAGTAGAGTTGTAAGTATATATACATATGCTTATTGCATATTTATATACATACTTATATACTTAAAAGTGTATACATAGACATACTTATTGTACACTTATATACTTAAAGGTATATGCTTATGTACATATATATATATACTTATAAGTATATACTTATATACATAATAAGGCTGGTTCTTCACCTTGGAGTTCCAGTCTCACACAATTGGAGGCTTCAAAGGGAACCCAGCTGCCAATCTAATCTAACCCATACTAGAAAGGGACCCTCACTATATCTGGTACTCTGCTGGTTGGGCTCAATTATCTCACTCCCAGTGGGTGAGCTCACTCAGTCTGTATGTTGTCTGGCATGTACTCTCAGATGTATTCTTTCTGATTTCTGTTTCCTCTGTGTTTGGGTAAATGGATTTACTCATCATTTGCTATATACTCATTATGGAGTACAAGATGGTATCTTGTAGAATGGAATTCAAGCCTTGGATACATAGCTTGGGACCCTTCTTCCCCATTTAAGAAACAGTGATCAGGAGCACAGCTTGAACCTAAAACTTATTTCTCCTAAATGAGATGGCCCAGTGGATAGAGTGCAGGGTCTGGAATAAGAAAGACCTGAGTTTAAATCCGATCTGAAACACTCACTGGCCAGGTGACCCTACACAAGTCAGTTGATCCCTGTTTGCCTCAGTTTCCCCATCTGTAAAGTGGGAATATTAATAGCATCTCCCAGAACAATTAAGAAGATCAAATAAGATAAGTATAAAGCACTTAGCACACTTTCTGGCACAAAGTAAGGTCAATATAAAAGTTGGCTATTATTATTAACAACATTTGAAAGAGCAGATAGATATAGTTCTAATCCAATACTTGCTTTCTCCAAGGAAAGCAGAGAAGCCAGCCTTTGGCCCCAACTTCCTACTTGTTCTTTCGGCAAATATCAAAGTTTCCCTTGGGGAAGGCAGGGAAGGAGGAGATTCTAGAGATGTTTATTTTTCCTTCCTTGTGAGTCACATTTAGACAGACTCATGGACACACATAACCTACACAGGAAAAACAAAACACACACACACACACACACACACACACACACACACAGAGTGATCCTACCTCTAACTGAAGACCTCTAAAAAGAGGGAACTTGCCACTTGTTAAAGAAACCAATTTCACTTTGTTTTTGTTCAATCATTTCAGACATGCTTCACTTTTTTATGCACCCATTTGGGGCCTTCTTGGCAGAGAGACTGGAGGGATTGGCCATTTCTTTCTCCAGCTCATTTTATAGATGAGAAACCAAGGCAAATAGGGTTAAGTGACTTGCCCAGGGTCACACAGCTAGTAGGTATCTGAAGTGGGATTTGAACTCAGGAAGAGTCCCCCTGACTCCAGGCCTGGAGCTCTGAGCACTGTACCACCCTCTCACTGTCCTCCCATTTCAATCTGGGACTACTCAGATTTGGGCCTAGTCACTCCAAAGGCCAAGTAATGTTGGTGATAAATGCCATTGTTCCAGAGGAGAAACAGTGTGGTTTACTGTACTGTGCACTAGACTCAAAGTCAGAGGAATCACAGAATAACAATAACACAAAATAATAACTAACATAGAATCAAGGGAATTACAGAACAACAACAAAATAACCATCACAGAATCAGGGGAATC
>JAJPUD010005023.1:21387-32750 GCA_023553655.1 Myrmecobius fasciatus | reverse complement strand
CAAAATAACCATCACAGAATCAGGGGAATCCCAGAATAACAATTACAGCAAAATAACAACTAACAGAGAATCAGGGGAATCACAGAACAACAACAAAATAACAACTAACATAGAACCCAGGGAATTACAGAATAACAACAAAATAACCATCACAGAATCAGGGAATCCCAGAATAACAACAAAATAACAACTAACATAGAATCAGGGGAATCACAGAACAACAAAATAACAACTAACACAGAATCAGGGGAGTTGCAGAACAACAAAATAACAACTAACAGAGAAATCACAGAATAACAACAACAAAATAATAACTAACATAAAGCCCTAAGGTGCTTTATAAGGTTTGAGACACTCTTCATAGCTAATGTCTACATCATGAAAGCAAGGTGGAGATGGTATCCTTTTCTTTTTTTTTTTTATTAAAGCTTTTTATTTGTATAACATATGTATGGGTAGTTCCCCAACAATGATCTTTACAAAGCTTTCCATTACATATTTTACCCCCAGTCCCCTTCCCTCCCCTAGATGGCAGGAAGTTCACTACATGTTAATAATGTTGAAATGCTTGAGAAGTTATGCAAGAAACATCCTATCTACAAGAAAAAAAAAAAAAAGAATCAGAGAAAGGCAACACAATGCAAGCAAATGTCAATAGAGATCATGAAAATGTTACGTTGTGGTCCATATTTCATATCCATCTCTCTGGGTGTATATGGTTTTCTTCAGTGAACAATTGGAACTGGTTTGAGACAATTCTTTGTTGCAGAGAGCCATGTCCATCAGAATTGATCATCATGTAATACTGTTGTTGCTGTGCATGATGATCTCCTGGTTCTGCTCGTTTCACTCAGCATCAGTTCATGCAAGTCCCTCCAGGCCTCTCTGAAATCGTCCTGCTGGTCGTTTCTTACAGAGCAATAATATTCCATAATATTCATATGGTATCCTTTTCTTATACCCATTTTACAATGAAGAAGAACCTGAAAGACACAACTGACTTCCTCAGGGTCACAGATTTGAACTAGATCTTCTTGACTCCAAGTTGGCCCTCTCTCTCCTACAATGCCTAAAATTACAGAATAACAGACTAAGAAGGAACCTGGGAAGTCATTTAGTCTAACCCATAACTGAACAAGTAGACAAGTGACCAGTCGGCCTTTATCTGAAGACTTCCAATGAAAGGGAGTCTACTTTCTCCAGAAGCAACGCATTTCCCACTGAATAAGTAGAGTCTGGTGACCAGACTAATGAGGCAGAACTAATGCTGCCTCTCAGAATCTTCAAATGGAAAGACCATAGCTCTGGAGCTGAAGGAACCTCCAAGATTTTCTAGACCACCTCATCTACCTAATATATGGGAAGGAAGGATTATTGTCCCTGGTTCTGCCCTCTGGCAAAAAAAAAAGTCTAATCCTTTTTCCAGAGGACAGACTTTCACATCCTTGAAAACAGCTATCACATTACTCTCTCTAAATTTTTCTTGCACTTTAACTATCTCCAGCTTCTTCAACTGAGTCACAGAGGGCATGAGGGGGAGGCCTTTTCTACCCTGGCTGCTCTCCTCTGGACAGTCTGTAATTTTAAAATACCTTCCCTAAAGTGTGGTGCCCAGAACTGAACCTAGGAAGTGATCTGACCAGAAATAGGATTATCTCCATCTGAATCCTAGATACTTACTTCAAGACTTCAATGGCTCTGTCATCTCCTGGATGAGAGCACTCCCTCCAAGGATGTATGGACTAACTCAGACACATCTCAATCTGTGTTGCTCTTATTCAAGTCCTCTGATAAATCCCCCACCCCTCCTCCACATCTCAACATATGATGGATACCAATGTTTAGTAATTAGACAGTTAGGTGAATAAGTGAACAAGGCCTGTCATATGAAGGAGGAATTTGTCTTGTTCTACCTGGCTCTAGATAACAGAACCAAGGACAATAACTAGAAGTTGCAGAGCAGCCAACTAAGGCACCACATAGAGATAAGCTTCATAATAGTTTTTGTTGTTTACTTGTTTAGGTTGCCCAACTTTCCGTGACCCCATTTGAGGCTTTTTTGGCAAAGATACTGGAATGTTTGCCATTTCCTTCTCCAGCTCATTTGACACATGAGGAAACTGAGGTAAGCCGGGTTAAGTGACTTGCCTAGGATCACACAGCCAGTATGTACCCAAGGTGAGTCTTCCTGACTCAGGCCCAACACTCTATGACTGCATCATCTGCTTAGAGCTGACCACAAGTGAAATTACTATCCTTCACAAACTCTGCATTGCTTCCCACCTGACTTAATTCTTGAGGCCCCTGTTCCATCTCCAGCCTCCAGGCCCTGGCCCAGGTGACATGTCCTACATATCTAGAATGTTCTCCTCTCACCCCCCCCCCTCTCTCTATCTATCTATCTATCTCTCTCTCTCTCTCCCTCTCTCTCTCTCTCTCTTGCTCTCACTCTTGCTCTTGCTCTCACTCTCTCTTCTCCCCTCCCTCTGAACCTAGTGATCTGACCAGAGATGGGATTCTCTCACAGAATGCCTTACTCTCTTGAAAGCCCAACTTAAATGTCACCTTGTACAGGAAAACCATTTTCTATTTCCTTTGCATTTATTACATATTGATTTTTCAGCATAGATGTAGTTTTCCCCCAATGTAATAAAAGTTCTTAGAAAACAAGGGCTCTTTTTCTCTAATCTGTGTGATCTTAGCACATTGCCTAGTATACAGTAGGCATATAATAAATGCTTGCTGAAGTGAGAGGGCGCTCCCTATCCTCAAGGTCTACAGGCAAAGGTCAGAGGGTCCTTCTCAAGAATTCTGGAGAAGGGATTCTTGTTCTAGTCCAGGTCTGACTCCCTGAACTACAAGGTCCCTTTCAGCTCAGAGATTCCTTGAGGTTGTTCTAGTTTTAGGCACACTGAAGGTGCAGAGATTCCAGCCGCCTCCAGGGGGTGCTGCTGTCCACTCCATCCCTCCAGTTTCTAATAACACAATCTGGGCTGCAGGACAAGGGAGTGGTAGGGTTGCAGTGGGTGTGAAGGGATCGAAGCTGGATCCTGATTTCGCAAGTTGCTCTGGAAACTTGGAGCCCCTGGCTTTCACAGGGAAGATGGGAAGAGGAGACAGTATTGAGTGCTCCCAGAATCCCTCTTTAATGCTTGAACCATAATCTAGGAAGTGGGAAGACTTGAGGGCGGCTAGGTGAGAGGCAATCACAGAACATCAGAATTGCAAGGGACTTCTGGGGAGGAGACAGTACAGGGGAAAGCCTCATTTTACTCATTTGGAGAAGCAGGGTGTTGGCTTAGTTAGAAAAGGTCCTGGTCCAACCTCCTCCTTCAGAGATGAGGCTTTGAAGGACACCTGCCTTGCCACCCCCGGGGACCAAGGGCCTCCCATGAACAGGAGACAGCACCAAGCAGACCACCAGTACTGCTTCTAGCTCAGCCCAACTTGATCCCTGGAGGCAGCTCCTGTGGAGGTGGGCAAGTCATCCCTGCCAGAGGGAGCATCCTTCCCATAAGTCCCAACTGCACCCACAGAGCAGGCAAGTCAGCTTAGCTGAAGCAGCAAGCCACTGGTACCAGCAGGTGCCAGGCAAGTCAAACCCTCCCAGCAATAAAGTAAAGAATACGTGAAGAAAGATGCTATCTGCATCCAGAGAAAGGACTGGTAAATAAAAAAGTATGCCTGGAATAATTTTATAGATCATATATATACATATATATATATATAAACAGTATACATATGAATGTATACTGTATAGCAGTGTAGATTGCATACATATATATGTATATGTTTGTGTTCATATACATATGAACAGTACACAAATGTAGATAAGTATACATACATATGTTTATATGCATGTATATGTTTATATACCTATAAACAGTATACATGTGTAGGTATATGTACACACACATATATATTATTTTAATTTATATATTATATTATAATATTATATATAAATATTATATATTATTATTTTTATATTTATTTGAACTAGGGTCAAAGGGCAGAGGATCAAATTCTGCCACTGATATTTATTGTTTGTGTGACCTTGGCCATATTTGGACCCTTGAAATCTTAGGTTAGGACCATAGACCTAGAACCCCAACCCCACCGTTGTACCAATGAGGCTTCCCACCAATAAGTGGGAATCACTTAACCAATAAGTTAAAATCACTTCCTCGACGACACAGAGAAGGAAGCACCAAAAGTGAGATTTGAACTCATATCCTCTGACTTCAGAACTAGAGCTCTTTCACCAGAGCCAAACCAGCTTCATTGGCTTTGTTTGGATAAATTGGATATCCATCATTTGGACACATGATTTCTAGGTCCCAGATCTTAAATCCTCTGAGACCCAATAGATGGGAAAATCCCAAGACTTCCTCCTCCTCCCCAGCTGAAGATGTTCCTAAAAAGTTTTATGAGTGAGGGAAAAAAAAAAGAAAAGACTGGAATATTTTGGGTATTATTTTGAGATAGAAATAAGGGAGCAAGGTGGTCTGACTGTGTGACTTTGGGGAAATGATTCCACCTTCTGAGGGATTCAATCTCCCCCTCTATAGAAATGGGGAAAAGGATGCATCCTATTAGAGATATTAAGAAAATCCAAAGAGATAATATACAAAATCACAGATAAGGATGCTCCAATCCAAAAGAAAATCCAAAGAGATAATATACAAAGTCACAAAGCTGAAGGAATGTAAGCTCAGCCCCCATTCCCAGGGTGTAGTCTTATCAGGATAGCAGGCCACATAAAAAAAGACCCTTGGGTCTTAATGGACTGCAAGCTCAATAAGCTTCAATAATGAGATATGGGGGCCAAAAAAATACAGCCTGACTTTAGGCTACATAGTCAGAAGGCCCAGGGGATATAGTGCTAATTCCTCATGTATAGAGATTAGAGAGAGAGAGAGGTTATAACAAATAGCACCTACCCATAAGGTTTTGAGCATAAAATGAGATATTTGTAAAGTTCTTTATAAATACTCCTATTCATTTATTTTTACCTTAAGAGAAACATATCATCTAGGTTGTGAGAAGTAACCGTATGTGTATATTCTAGCCAGATCAGACTACATCTAGGATGTTGTGTTCTGTTCAGGACACCGAAGCCAATGAAGGGCACTCACCGCTCCGCTGAAGGGCATTCAGCCTCTCTGGAAGTCTTCCAGGGATCACTGGGTTGGAACCGTGTCTAACCTAAAATGTGCTTGGAAAAATCCCATAAGGAACAAAGAAGACAGAATGATAGATTGCCTTAGGAGAGTGTGGATTTCCACAAATAAGCCCAGTACCAATAGGAAGAGGCTCACAACTTAGAATTGCAAATAGGGTACTGAGTCATAGGTATTGTGGCTGCAATTCAGATTTTGTTTTGTTTTGTTTTTAGCTTGATTATGACCCCAATTGGAGTTTTCTTGACAGAGATACTGGAGGGTTTTGTCATTTCCTTCTTCAATCATTTTACAGATGAGGAAACTGACTCAACTGACAGGGGAAGTGACTTGCCCAGAGCCACACACCTAGGAAGGGTCTGAGGTCAGATTTGAACTCAGGAAAAAGTGAGTTTTCCTGACTCTAGCTAGGGTATTTGATATACAGAAAGAGAGGTGTGTGTATGTATGTGTGTGTGTGTGTCCAAAGCTATTATTTATGACTTTAATATAACAAGACTCCAACGTTCTTTATATTTATTTATAATAATTCTTTTTTATTTCTTTAATGTGATAGACTCCTGCTTTTTCACCCTGGACACCCTGTTTTACCCATCATTTCTGGAAGGAACATTTAAGTCTTACACAGTACACCTTTTCCTTCTCAGCATCTCAATCTTTAATTTCTAAGGGATTCACAGTTGACTCTCTTCTCTGCTGCCAGAGGTCACTCTCCCTGAAGCTGTTTCCTGTCCTGACTCTCTCCCTTTTCCAGCTTGATGAGGTAATAGTTATCTCCTGCTGTAGAAATAGCAATATGACAGATGGGAGTGGACAACAGAGGAGAAAGAAATCTCCTCCCAGCTGCTCCTGCCCTCTACTAAATATACAGTGATCATACTCCACAAATTGCTCCCAGGTTTCAATGGCCTGATGCTTGCAAACTTTAGGGACCACGAGGGACATATTCGGTGTCTTGTCAACCAAAAGTAAATTGTCCTTCCAGTTTCATCAGGGAAACTTCTTTATACTTTATAAGGAAATATCAAGTTAGAGAGAATATATTTTAATATCTCTGTTTATTAATTATCTCTATCATCTGCTTCTTACTATTATTACACCATTAGAACTGGGGATGGGTGGGAGCAGGGGTGAGGAGTGAGTAGGCCTGAGAATAGCTTGCTACAGCTGAAAATGAAATAATTAAGTGAGGGAATGAATGAAAAAGCATTTATTGTTTACTACAAGCAGATGCTACATGAAGTATTCGGGATACAAAAAGAGTTGATCTTCTCTTCCCAGTAGGAGTTCCCATTCTTTTTTTTTTTTTTTTTAAGCTCTTTATTTTTTTTTTTATTTTTTTTTTGCTGAAGCAATTGAGGTTAAGTGACTTGCCCAGGGTCACACAGCTAAGGAATGTTTAGTATCCAAGACCAGATTTGAACTCAGGTCTTCCTGACTTCAGGGCTGGTGTTCTACCCACTGTGCCACCTAGCTGCCCCAAAGCTTTTTATTTTCAAAACATATGCATAGATAATTTTCAGCATTCACCTTTGCAAAACCTTAGATTCCAAAATTTTCTCCCTCCCTTCCCTCCACCCCCTCCTCCAGATGGCAAGTGATCCAATATATGTGAAACCTATGCAGTTCTTCTATATATATATATTTCCCCAATTATCATTCTGCATAAGAAAAATCAGATGAAAAAGGGGAAACTGGGAAAGAAAACAGAACACAAGCAAATAACAACAAAAAGAGTGGAAAATGCTGTGTTGTGGTCCACAGTCAGCCCCCACAATGCTCTCTCTGGATGCAGATGACTCTCTCCATCACTAGACCATTGGAACTGGTCTGAATCCCCTCACTGTTGAGAAGAGCCACATCCATCAGAATTGATCATGGGATAATCTTGCTGTTTCTGCGTATAATGATCACTTGGTCCAACTCACTTCGTATCAGTTCATGTAAGTCTCTGGAAGCTTCCATTTTGATAAGAAATTATAAAAGATGGGAGCGGCTTTGCCCAAGATGGAAATTTTGGCCTCTGAAGTCTCTCTGGATGGAGAAGGGAGACAAAGAATATTCAATAGCCCTTTTCAGAAACTTCCTCTCTTAGTTAAACTCTTTGAAAAAACCATCTACACTGGAGCCTCTACTGCCTCTTCTCTCTCTTCTAAAGCTTCTGAAACCAGATTTCTGATCTGTTCACCTGAAACTGTTCCCTCCATAGTTGCCAGATCCAATGGTTTTTCCTCAATATTCATCCTATTACCTCTCTGAATGAAGCCTTTGACACTTGCATGGAATTCTGGGTAGTCTTTCCAGCCTAGGTTTTCGTGACACTGCTCTCTGCCATTTTCCCTCCTACCTATCCAACCCATTCCTCCTCAGTTTCCTTTGCAGGACCTTCATCCCTCTCCCACTAACCACGAATATACCCCAAGCTCTCTTCTGCCTCAGTTCTAGTCGCCTCATTGGCTCCCTTGCATCCACTAGTCATTTCCACACAGGGGATTCCCAGAGTTACATAGTCAGTCCTACTCTCTCTCCTGGGCTCCCATCCAATAGCCACTGGACATTAGATTTCCCGTAGTCATTTCAAACTTAACTCAGTCCAAAAACAATACGTTATCTTTCTCCCGGAATCCAGCCTCTCTCCTAAACTTCCTATGGCTATCAAAGGCACTCCATCCTTCCAGTCACTCCAATGTTACCTAGAATAAAAGGTCTTTTCCCCACCCCACCTTCCCTCCAGCTCTTAGGAAGTTCTCATCTCAGATTGCCTTCCATCTATTTTGTACACAGCTTGTAAATAAATACATATTGTCTCCTCCATTCGAATATAAGCTCCTTGAGAACAGGAGTTAGTTTTGCTTTTCTTTGCTTTGCTTTCTCCCGGAGACTTTTCATAGTCTTCGAATCCCTAGTGGTTAGCAAAGTTCCTGGCACTTAGTAAGAGTTTAATAAAAATGTCTTTATAGGAGACTACCAGGAGGTAGCTCTGAGGACAGTGTTCCAGAGAATCCCTCAGGAAGTTATTCTTCTAGAGGATTTTAAGAGGACAAAGAAGCTGCCTCTGTATCAGTGCCCTGTGGCAAAGCCCCATTGGTCCCAACTTAGTTGTGACCAGCCAGGATATTATGATAGGGATTCTTGTACAGCTGTGGCTTCTGAGCGCTCTTCCAGCTCAGGTTGTTTATAGGAGGTAACTTAGAGGACAGTGCCCCAGAGAATCACTCAGGAAGTTATGCCTCTAGAGGATTAAGAGGACAAAGAAGCTGCCTCCGGATCAGTGCCCTGTGGCAAAGTCCCATTGGTCCCAACCTAGTTACAGCTTTCCACCAGCCAGGATATTATGGTAGGGATTCTTGTACAGCTGTGGCTTCTGAGTGCTCTTCCAGCTCAGGGATCTTTCTGTTCATCAAAAAGCTGGAGTGGGAGGGGTCTGAGCTAGCTGGTGATGGCAGGAGGACAGTGTCCACCTGTCACAAACACACTCCCTAGGGGACTTTAAATGCTCTGACTACAATACTCTCTCTCTCCATGAGTCCCTTTAAAAAGGGAAAATTCTCCAGCCAGATGGTGCTGTTGTCAGCAGAGAGGAAATCTGCTGGGAGGGGGATTGTGGGCCCGGGAGGGGGATTGTGGGCCTGGGGGGGGGGGGGCGGGCCGGGCGGAGCAGAGGAATTCCTGGAAGGAAGCTTGCCCCTCAGGAATCCAATAACTAAACACGCTGGCCCTAGATGCTGCTGGGGGCTGGGGCAGCTGCTCTCCTCCCTTTTCCAGGCCAGAGTTTGGGAGGACATGATTCAAGGGGTGCAGGCGGCCGACTGACTTCCTTCTCCCTGCTCTTCCAGGCTTTGTCACTGACCTCTTCC
The DNA here is from genome assembly GCA_023553655.1 of Myrmecobius fasciatus. Taxonomy (NCBI): domain Eukaryota; kingdom Metazoa; phylum Chordata; class Mammalia; order Dasyuromorphia; family Myrmecobiidae; genus Myrmecobius; species Myrmecobius fasciatus. Next base: position 23,713 of record JAJPUD010005023.1, on the reverse strand, counting down.
CTCCCACCTAATAAGCTGAAATCCACATGTTCCCTACCTCACCCATCCCCATGGGGCCTGATGGTGACTCCATGGTTTATGTACTGATGGAAGGGATTTAGAGACCCCTCCTCATCCCCTAGGCAACCCATGGGATCTGGAGGCCACAGCCCTATAATCAAGACATTACAGAAACCAGGGGCTGGGGGGAGGGGGCGCGGCTGCATTTGGAGATCATCCAACCTGATCATCTCTGCTGGGTGCCAGGTGGTGAGAGGAGGCTGGAGAGGCTGGCCGGAGAGGCTGGTCAGAGAGGCTGGCTGGGGAGGCTGGACAGAGAGGCTGGCCAGGGAGGCTGGCCGGAGAGGCTGGACAGAGAGGCTGGCCAGGGAGGCTGGCCCGAGAGACTGGCCAGGATCAAGCTGTCAATAAAGCTAAAGCATTTGGCCACCATTGGATGGGATGACCTTTGGCTCTTCCAAAGTCTAGATCCCAGGGTGGGACACAAAACCAGAGCGAGAGATGGAGGGGACTCCCAGGGAAGCCATGAAGACGGGGTCCAAGCACTCATAAATGTGTGTGGAGAAGGGGAAAATAAACTCTCTCCCGCCTGTCCCCTCCCTAGCTTAACAGGAAGCCAAGAAGCAGAGTGGAGTGGAGTCTGGCCTGCCAGGACACCGTGAGGTCAGGGCCTCGGAGCAGACTGAGTGGGTGGGGAGCAGGGCAGGTCAGAGGAACAGAAGTAACCCCGAAAGATGGGGCAGCAGCACGGTCAGGGGTCCGAAGAGGGTCATCTCGGCCATCCCTCTGCCCCTGGCCCAAAGCCCTCTGATGGCCAGACTGTATCTTCCCAGTGGGGGCAGAGGAGGTGTCCCCCCCCCGGCAGACCAGGGGGCTCTCCTCTCCTCAGTTTCTGAAGGTTGGGCTGGCCATCCCACTGTATCAGAGACTCCTTGGGGGCCAGACCTGGGTGGTTCCCCAGTCAGCCCAGGGGCAGGCCCCAACCCCTTCTGCAGGCAGGCAGGCAGGCTGGGACTCAGCCAGCTTGGGGGAAGGGAAAGCCAGGTCCTGGGGGCTGAGGAAGGAGCCCCTCCCCTTCTCCCTCTCTAGATCTGAGGCTCTAAGAACTGTTACCTTGATTAGGACGTGACTGGGGGGGGGGGAGCCGGCCTGGGGAGCTGGGAGGGGGCCTGCAGAAAGAGGGGGACACATGGCTTCTTCCACACCCTTCCCCTTCCCCCCAAATCCCCTCCCTTATCCGAGTCTCCACATCCCACCTTTGGTCCCTTTCAGAGGCCTGAAGTCCCTGGGGCAGGGCCCCCCGGCTCCCCTCCTTAGGGTGAGTCTGGGGCCCCAGGGCTGAAAGCTGCCCCCCTTCCGGGGGTGGGGGGAGGGAGGGGAGGAGAGGGAAGCCTGCAGGGAGTGATCAGCATGTGGGTAATGCTTTCCAGACCACCAAGGGCCACCGAGTCTGGGAAGCCTGACAAGGAGAGAGTGGTTGTAATTTACTGGGAGGGAGCAGGGGAGGGAAGGAGGGAGGGAGGGGGGAACAGAAAAAGGAAACAGAGGGAGGTACACACACACACACACACACACTCACACACACTCTCACACTCACTCTCACACTCACTCTCACACTCACACACACACACTCACACTCACACACTCTCACACACACACTCTCACACTCACACACACTCTCACACACTCACACTCTCACACACACACACTCTCACTCACACTCACACACACTCTCTCACACTCACACACACTCACACTCTCACACTCACACACACACACTCTCTCACACTCACACTCTCTCTCTCTCTCTCTCTCTCACACACACACACACACATCTGGGCCCAGCCCTATTCCCCCACATGCAAGTCTGGGTGCATGGGCCTGATTCCAAGCCTCCCTAGCAGGAGGAAGGTGGCAGAGAAGCCTGAGGCACAAGGGTCCTAAAGTCACAGGTCTAGAGCAGGAGGAGCCCTCAGAGTCCTGGAGGCTGACCCCCTCCTTTTACTGAGGAGGAAGTTAGCTGTCTGCCCAAGGTCAGGCAGGCAGTGAGCACCTAGAGCAGGATCTGAACCCCTGCCCTCTTAGTTTAGTCCCTCCTTAGTTTAAGAAGCCTTGAATGCCAGATGGAAGCTTAGGGTCTCAGTCAGTGCTAGAGGCAGGACTGGGGAAGGGATCATCAAAAGCTTCAAAGCAGGAATTAGCCTTTGTTCTAATGGCTAAACAAAGATGAGAGACAAAGAGAGACGGAGAGAAGCAGAGAGATGGAGAGAGAGCAACAGAGAGAGACAGAGACAGAAAGAAGTAAAGAGATGGAGACAGAGACAGA
>JAJPUD010005022.1:123495-174045 GCA_023553655.1 Myrmecobius fasciatus | reverse complement strand
TTTTTTTTTTTTTTTTGGCTAAGGCAATTGGGGTTGCCCAGGATAACACAGCTAGGAAGTATCAAGTGTCTGAGACCAGATTTGAATTCAGGTCCTCCTGACTTCAGGACTGGTGCTCTATCCATTGTGCCCCCTAGCTGCCCCTCTCTTGAGATTCTTGACCTGTTGTTCCACCAGATGAGTTTTGTTATTTTTTTTTTTTTTTTAGCTCTATAGTCTTTTGACAGTTTGGTATGACACAATAAAAAAATCAAAGTAGTAGTATATTGACATAGCCTTTTCATGAATAATATTTTCCAATCATTTAAGTCCATCTTTATTTCTGTAAAGAATGTTTTTATAGTTGCATTCATATAATTCCCCTACATGTCTTGATAGACTTCAAAAACTTTTACATATATTTATTTTGAATAACAATTTTCTATCTTTTTCTGTTGGGTGTTGCTTATAATATGCAGAAATGCTGATGATTTGTGTGGACTTATTTAATATTGTACAAGGTTGCTAAAGTTACCATTTCTATTAATTTTTAGGGTTCTCTAGAAAGACCATCATATCTTAAAAACATGAGTTTTTTCTTTTCTTTTATTCTCTGAATTTCTCTTCTAATATTGCTAGCAGTCTTAGTGTTGTTAAGTAGTAGTGGAAATAATGGCTATTCTTGCTTTATCCCTTTTCTTTTTTAGGAAGACAACCAAATGTGCTCTGTTACAGCAAATGTTTGCTCTGGTTTTTGGGTAGATATTACTTACCATTTTAAGGAAGTTATTCATTCCTATGTTCTTTAGAGGCTGGACTCTAGGGGAAAAGTGTTGGGAAGTTGTCAAAATTCTTTTGACATAATCATGTACTTTTTATTATCTTTGTTATCAAGGTAGCCTGCATTTCTGGTATTAATCCAATCTATTTATAAAGTATAATCTTTTTAATGTTGCTCTATGTCCTTTCTTTTTGAGGGTTTTGGGAGAAGAATGAAATAGAATTAGTCAGGAAAGAAATGTTTGGGAAGGAACTCATTATCTCACTTGAGAAAGGATGCATGAGATAAGAGTAATATAAATGAAAAAGAACTGGGCAGATGGTAGCTTTCTATGAATTTCACTTTCATTTAAACTGGACAAAAGAAGGCTGAACCCATTCTCATGTTTTGTTTTGTTTTGTTTTTTTTTGCATGTGTGCATGTACACATATGTACACAGAGTGTGGTATAGAACTACATTAAACACAAAAGGGAAATAGGTGGGGATAAAGAGAAAAATGACAATGTGTATTAATACACAAAATAAACTCCAAGATTAGAGGAGAAAGTATGAAGGGGGAATTAAAGACACGTTTCATCACCTTTTTTTGCAAAGAATGGTGGGACAAAAGTAGGAAAAACTATAAGAGATCAGAATGGAGGGAAATAGTTAATTATAACTGTGAATGAAACAAACTCATTCATGACTTAAAAGAGTACAAAAGATGGATTAGAAAGCTGAATCCAACAATAAGCTTACTTTAATACATTTGAAACATAAAGAGAATTAAAAGAGAAAGCATAACCTGTAATGCTTTAGTTGAATTTAAAGGGATTTTTGGTGATTCTGTAGGGCTCTTTAAGTATAGCATCATATCATCTAAAAACATAATTTCTTTTTCTTTACCTCTACTTATTCCCTCAATTTATTTTTTCTTATTTTACTGATGTGGGCAGCATTATCAATTTAGTACTATATCAAATATCAGTGTGACAATGGACATCCTTATTTCACCCATAATTTTATTAGAAAGTATTCTAGCTTTTATTACCTATAATGGGAACTCTTGGTTCTAGATATTTGCTATTAGTCATTTTGGGGGGAAAAAGCCTTTTACTTGTTATCTAGTTTGTTTTTTAAGAGACAGGTGTTGTGTATGGTTTAAAAAAAAACTTCATCTATTGGTAAGCTTGTTTTTGTTTTTAAATAATATGGATGTTTATTGTTTTCCCAATATTTAACCAGTTGTACATTCCTGGTTTAAATCTAACCTTGACATATTTTACCCTTTGCTAATATTACATCAATGTTCATTAGGGATATTAGTTTAGTTTCCTATTTTCTGTCTTTATTCTCCCTGGTTTATCATAACAAGACTATATTTGTGTCATAAGAATTTGGTAAAAGTTTCTTTCACTATTTTTGTAGTTCATGGAATACTGGAATTGGCAAAATATTCTTTAAATATTAATCTATCTGGCCCTAGATTTTTTTTGCAAGTTCATTTATGAACTTTCTTTAATTTCTCCCTCTGAAATTAGGTTAAATTCTATGTTTTTGTTTGAGTATATTTTTGTCAATATTCGTTTATTTAAGTTGTTGGTTTCATTGGCACGTAGGGCAAAATTGTTCTAATATTTTTTATTTCTTCATGTGTTGTGATTTTTTAAATTTTTGATACTAATAATTAGGTAACAAAAATAAAGAGGGAAACTACATTTTGCTTCAAGATAAAAATAGATTTCTATACTTAACGTAAATGCATTGGATAGCATTGCTTGTAATACTTTGTATTGTAAATCAATTATGGAGAGATAAAGTCATAATATCAAAGGTCCTCAGTACACCATTATTAGCCTTAGATAAATCTAATAAAAAAAAGGATCTAAATAAAATTTTATGCTAATTATGAAATGGAGATGGAAAGGAGAATACCTTTGTCTAATATGCTACTACTATTCTCTATTTGCACAACAAAAATTTTGGGGACATAAAAACTCACAAATAAATGCAGAAATTATTAGGCACATCCTATACTGGTCACAATGCAACAAAAATTATATTGCATAAAAGGCCACTGAAAACCAAATAAACTGGAAACTAAATAAATATTTAAGTAAATTAAAGAGGTAGTATGTCCAAGAATAAATCAAAGAAGTGATAATTTTATTAATGACAATGACAACAATGAGACAGTATCTACTCAAAGGAAAATTTATATCTTTAACCACTTTTTTCCCCCAAACAAAAGGGGAAAACAACAGATCAATGAATTGTAAAAGCAAACAAATACTAGGGAAAAATTTTGAAGGCCTAATTAAACACTAAAATAGAAATTCCACAAGTAAAGAAACATATTTGCAAAATTGAAAAAAAAAACCAAACTGAATAAAACAGGGAGGTTTTTTTTTTATTTGTTTTTTGTTTTTTTTTAGAGAAACCATTAGCTGATTTGATTATGCTGCAAATTCAGGCATTCTTACAAAACTACAGTGGGCTAAATGATTTTAAAAATCTAAATGCCAGAACTTAATCTAAATGCCAGAAATAACTTGGTCTGTACAATCCAACCATTGAAAATCTAGGATGGGCAAATATAGAGAAAAACCATTAAAGGAAATGTAGTAGATTAAGATTAAGGCTGAGCTTGAAGTCAGAAAAGCATTAAGTTCTTAACTCCTTTGACATTTACTAGCCTTGTAATGAGCAATTCCCTTTACTCCTCATGGTCCTTATCTATAAAATGAAAGAATTGAACTCTGATTACAAAGATTTCTTCCAGTTCTAAAACTATGATCCTATAACCTCCAACAATCACAATAGTACAATAGTGTCCTTTCCCTTTGTAAGTATTATATAATCCAGTGACCTCTCTGCAGATGTGCTAGAAGTCCATTCACTTTGCTACACGTAAATGACTATAGGATGACCAGCTTAGAATAATCCATTTTTACTAGCTGTAAATGAAATTTACTTAGCCATCTATAGCACATCAACGATATACGAAAATAAATATAGTCTATTTTTTTAATTTAGTATTAACCTTGACATGTATTTGAAAATTGTTTAACTATTAAGTTAAAATACTTCTATCAAATGCCAAATATGCCAAATAAGACAAGAAATTTAGTGGCTGTGGCCAAGGGAATAGTTTGTTACAAAACATTCTGCTCACTTTGAGGGGCTCAAAATGTTCTTTTATTCTTGGTATTAAGCTCTTTGCTAATAAGCTCTGGGGGTACAAAGAAAGGCAAGACAGTTCCTGCACTCAAGGAGCTCACAGTCTAATATACACATGTATGATCTTAACTGATCACGACAACTGTGAGAGAGGCTGCCTGTAATAAAGGCATGTAATCTCAGGAGTGTCCTTTAACCTGTCAGTATCCCAAAAGGCCCTCTAAAATTATTTATCAGCAATTTATATTGTCTGAAATTCCTCATATTGATGGACTCAAAGATCCAGATTCAAAACAACAAAAATACAGTATTAATGATCCTATATCATTAAATGTTCATCTTCTTCCCTGAAAAATAATGCTCAATTTAGTTGGGTATCTTATTCTTGGCTGTAATCCAACATCCTTTGCCTTTCGAAATAATCAGATTCCAGGCCCTTCGGTTCTTTAAGGTGGAAGCTGCTAGGTCCTGGGTGATCCTAATTGTGGCTCCTCTGTATTTAAATTGTTTCTTTCTGGCTGCTCACAATATCTTTTCCTTGGTATGATAGTTATGAAATTTAGCCATGATATTCCTGGGGGATTTAATTTTTGGGTTTCTTTCAGGAGGTGATCGGTGGATTATTTCAATAATTATTTTACCTTCTGATTCTAAAATATCAGGGCAGTTTTTTTTTGTTTTGTTTTGTTTTGTTTTTGTTTTTTATGATTTCCTGTAAGATGATGTCTAGGTTCTTTCTTTCATTATGGCTTTTAGGAAGCCCAATAATCCTTAATTGTCTCTCCTAAATCTATTTTCCAGCTCAGTTGTTTTTCCTAGGAGATATTTCTTATTTTCTATTTTTTTTTTTCATTTTTTTTTTGTTTTTGACTGTCTCAAAGTCTTATTGAGTCTTTCCTTTCTATTTGTTCAATTCTAATTTTTAGTGTATTATTTTCTTCAGTTACCTTTTTTACCTCTTGTAATTTGCCAATTGAATTTTTTGTTCATTGCACTCTTTTTCCATTTCATCAGTTTTGTTTTTCAGTGAATTGGTGTCTTTTTCATATCTCTTTTGTAGAGCATCGTATGCTTTTTCCATTCCTTCCTGCAATGAACTCATTTCATTTCCCATTTTTCTTCTAATTCTCTTTTAAGATTCTTCATGCAGTCTTCCAGGAAAGCCTTGTGAAATGTAGATCAGCTCATGTCTCCCTTTGTAGCTTCTTCTGGAGTTGCTTTACCTTTAGGATCCTCAGGATCTGAAGTCTGTTCTTCTCGTTCTCCATAAAAGCTGTCTATGGTGAGAGTTCTTTTTTGTTTTTAATTCATTTTTTAAGGCTTGATGTCTGTTCAAAGCAGTGACAGATGCTTTAATTTTCCCTGGGGCAGTTCTGTTGATTGATTTTCACTGCTGGGTAATGACAATTAGGTCCAACGTTCTTCCCAGGGTCAGTGGTTTACAACTTACTTTTTACAATTGGCGTATCTGCCCAACCACCTGCTTGCAACCAGGGCAGAGTGGTTTAAGAGGCTCACAGAAGCTTCCCAGCTTTCTAGAAACTGCCCACTCTGAGTCCTGGCCCTGGCTTTCTGCCTGTCTCCCAGCATTGTGGTCTAGGTTCTGCAGACTGTCCCCCTGCCTGTTTGAAACAGACCTGTTCTGAAATTTTTCCAAGGTAACTTATAGAAATGTGTTTGTTGTACTCCAAATATTTGGGGGTGCTTTGACTCCAAAATCAGTTTAGAGGCTTAATCTGCTGTGGTTTGAGGGATCAGAGAAGGTCACAGAGTCCTGTCTGTTCTCCATCATCTTGGCTCCACCCCTATTATATGACTTTAAAATTCACAAAGTACTTTATGTTATTATAGTTGATCCTTACAACAGCCCTCTTAAGTAGGCACTATTTTTGGAAATGAGCAAACTGAGGCCCACAAATACACTACTACACGAGTCATATAGCTTATGTTAAGTATATGATGTGGAATTCAAACACAGGTATGCTACCATTATCAACTGTTGTACAAATCTTACAAAAATCCCTTCCCAATATTCTGAACATTATACTTTGCTAAAATGATCATCCTAATGGATAGTTTTGACCATGTCAAAAAACTTTCAGGGACTAGTACCCACAAGCTAAAATACAAACTCCTTAGTGTGTCCTATCTTTTCAACTTTATTTCATATTACTCATACTGCATTCTAGTTTCAGCCAAATCAGGTTACTACAACCCAATACTCTTTTATCTTCAAGCATTTGTATATAGCTGCCCCTACACACAAAATTTGGGCACTTTACATTTCATCCCATTGCAATGATTTTTTTTTTTAAAACACAGTCATACTTAATGCCACCTCTGCATGAGCTTTTATTATTTTTATTTGGTGAAAAGAATGTCTTCCTTGATCATATAAACTCCTTTTCCCTCCCCAAGTTGTCCCATTTATTACTAAAGAGAAGAGCCATCTTCCAGTGAGTTCCCTTATATTACTGAAATCTCAATTTAGATTGAAAATACATACTAAGAAAAAGCTTCCTGAAGGACAAACTCATTTTTCATATTTGTATCCCATTTGACAGTATCTTACATGGTAAGTACCTAATAGATATGTCTTAACTAGTGGCACTTGAAGGCCCTCCACTGTAAATGGGGATTGGGAAAGGGAAGAATTTAATCATATATTTTGGAGAAAAATGCTCTTAATAATGGAATATTGCTTTGAAATTTATTTTCCCATTAGTGACATTTTGAAAGGACATGAAATAAGATTGTCCTTATTTCACTTTCTAGACATTATGAACCATTTAAATTGTATACATTTATAATATTTGTGCCACACAATTCTCCTACTTTAGAGGTGAAGAAAATAAAAGACTTAGAGAGGGTAAGAATTGACTATTCAAATAGCAAAATTGTGATTTCAGCAGATTTTAACTCCAATCTAGTCTTTTTCCTATTATTTTTTTGCATGACAATAATAAAGGGATCTTTTACTATAAAGTGCAAAAATAGTTTAGTCTTCATTCCTCAGCCAACCACTTAAAAGTATATTGTACATTTGAACTATTTCCTGTTTCTGTGTCTTTGCAAAAAGCTGTCTTTCATCTCTGGAATTTATTCCTTTCCTTACTTCTTTGCTTTCTGATAATTTTTAATTTCTCTTTAAGGGTAACCTCATGTACTATCTTCTAAGGGAAACCTTCCCTGACAGCTTGAGGTTTAAGCATACCCAGTACTCAAATTACCATGTAGATTTACAAGTTATTTCCCCTTCTAGAACACAAACTTAAGAATTGTGTTACTGGGGCAGCTAGATGGTGCAGTGGATAGAACACTGGCTTTTAAGTCAGGAGGGTCTGAGTTCAAATCTACCCTCAGACCTCAGACACTTAATGCTTGCTAGCTAGATATATGACCCCTGGGCAAGTCACTTAACTTCAATTGCCTTAAAAAAAAAAAAAGTATTTTTTGTTATTTTCTTTCTTTGTACTTTCATCAAATGTTACAATGATTTTGCACACAAGTAGAAGCTTAATTCAAACCTTTTTAGAATTAAAATCTAGTTATCAGACAATAAAATGTACACAAGCACACAGTGAATTGTGGACTTTAAATTCAGAGTCCCACAAAAAGAACGACAATTTGTGATGTCTAATCACTAGGAAGATGTCAAATGAACCCAAATAAAGATATCTATATTCCTGGGAATTCTCAAGTTAAATAGAAATATTTAACACTGAATACACGGGATTTTCCCCACAGAATTAAAATTATATTAAGAATGGATTGAGATTAAAACATTGTGTATATAGAAAAATTTATGACAGAAAAGCATTTAAATTGAAAAAAGAGGCACTACTAAACAGCTTAGAAAAACAAGTTTTCTATTTATTTAAAAATAGGTTTGTAGTTACTACATTGCAGTGACAGGAATTCTTACACATACATTCTAGTTTGTATAAAAGGATTCAAAGAATTATGCATCAAAACTAACATAGAAAGTGTCCACATAACAGTAAAGAAAGGTCCAATCAGTATGTACAAAAAGAAAGGGCACTGTTATCCTGTTGTGATACTTCAGGTTATAACAACATGATATTCCAGGTTTCTGGAAGAAAAAAACTGGATAAAGCTAAAGAATTATCTTGTTTTGAAACTGCATGGTATTTATTACATACAACAGATTCAACATTGTATTCTGTACAAAATAAGTGTATTTTATATCTGAAAATGTGTCAGTTTCAAAATTAACCCTCTAGGTCACTTTCTTAAAATTGAGCTACATTCTACACATGTCTAAATATCTTAAGTGACAGGATTTATATTTTTCTAAAAGATCTTTAATAAGATCCCTGTCTTGGTTTGCAGTTTTAATATGGTCCAAAAATGTAACTTTTATTTGTCTCATACTCTACAGCATACCATAACCGGTAAATCAACATGCACAACCTTACATAGAACATAGCATGTATGTGCACGTGCCTTATATGCATGTATACAAGGTGGACATTGATATACCATTCAAAACCTAATCTTTTAGTTCTTTAAATGTAGAAATTCATTGTACACTATCACCACCCACCATCATGTATTTGGTTTGTGCCATTTAAGGTTAATTTCCTGATGTATTTATCTGCATCAAAAATAATTACAAAGTAGAGCTATCAAAACCAAACCCCAAAACTATATATAGCTCAGACCATTTTTTAACTCTTGTATTTTTATTGCAGTGTGTACAAGTTTATCTCTGGAGCTCCAAAACTGGTACTTGCAGCCTTTAGACTTTTTTACCTTTTTTTTTTTTTTAAATCATAGGTAAAATTAACTTTCTTCACTAGGAGTGCTTAAGACTAATATAGTTAATAGTTAACAATTCTCATGGAAAATTAAAGATTACAGAATTTAAATGATATGAAAATTAAACCAAATTTTTTATTAAAAACAAAAAAAACAAAACCAAAACAAAACAAAAAATGGAGAAATCCAGATAAAAGAAATAAAAATGCTAATTTGCAATATTGGTAGAAATAATTTTCAGTTTTGGGGCCATTCCTAGAGTAAAGTTCTTTACTTGCTACAATGTGCATAAATGTTAGAAGATTTAGAGAAACTAAACAGAAAATGCATAGCCCTTTAGTCAACTGAGTATCTCAGTCCCCCCAACTAATTATTATTTTAAAAAAGGTAAGGTAACATAAAAAATATAAAACATAAATTAGAAATTACTTTAACATTAAATTTCAATAGGTAGTAAACAGAAAATAAGACTGTTTCCAGCTGAAGTTGAGCGGGTATGAGCAAACATATATATGTATATATATGTCTGTCATGGAATGTTATTAGAATTGAAGCAACTGCAAAGCCTGGATGTACTAATTTAGTTTACATATGACAATCTTTAAAAAACTGCTGACATCCAACAAGCTAAAATTGGTACTTGAATACATTTGTACAGTAACAGTGTATTGACTGGTCTACTGCACCATACAGACAAGTGACAGTTCTAGTAGTTAACATACATGCGGCATGAGGGTCCTTTTGTCAATTAAAAATATATCTTACATAATTAATTTCCTAGTAATACTAAATTCAGTCAATCCCATCTTTTAAGTATGACAAAACCCAATCCCAAATTGTACAAATTAAAATGTATACAAATATTTCATACAGTCATTTAAATCACATTTAAAGAGGAAGACAATTTGTAAAGATATAACCACTTGTCATAATATGACAATCAAGCATTTTTCTTTTCAGTTGCAGTGAAATTATACTTAAATCAATGAAAATAATTCTAATAAACTCTGGCCTCAGTTAATATTTAATAGACAGAAAATAGCCTAAAATCACAATATCAGAGCTAAATGGATTTAGATGAAGCAAGCTACAAATCTATTGTGCCAGGGTTATGAGGCCCTAATTAGATTTAATGTTTAAACTGCATATTTGTAACATTTATGTGTTTTGTAAATTTTTTTTTTTTTTTTACACTTTAGGACAAATTTTTGTGAATTTCACCATAGGTAACTAAAAATACAGATGGCCTTTATTACATGCATGTAACAAGTCATAATTTATGAAAATTATTCTGACAAATGAGATTATGTTAATGCTCATGTAGAACAACTTGGGATGTGTATGTGTGTTTGTGAACATGATCACAAAGAGTTGGTATCAATGTCTTGGAACATTTTCCTAAACAGAAAACACACAAAAGGTAAGGATTTATATCTTTTGAACTAAACCTTTGCAACACAGTGAAGCTAAATTAGAAAAATATAAAATTTAAATATATATTGTATTACTAATAAAAATTTGAAAGTGTTTCAATTAAAAGAACCTGACCCGAATAATTCATGATTCATTAAGAAACCAGTGTCTATCAGTTACTAGTAAAATTGTAAGCTTAAGATCATAAATATACAGTGTTTGCAGAACAGAAAGAATATGTGCTGCAGATAAGACCTTAAATACTCATTTCTTTACTCAAGAGTTACAATCCCTACACACTGTACTAGAGAAGTGTTGTTATACACTCCAAGATGGTATATGGGTCATTCTTATGAATTCATAGCTTTGTACTGTACACACCATAAAAATATATATGTATATTTGTATATATTTTTACAGAAAATGAACTTTTAGATGAATCCTACTGTTTTTAACACAATGCAGATAACATCAGGAAATTACATATCTGATTATTGATTGCCTTCAAAAGCAATGAGATCTTTTAAATTAATCCTTGTTAAAGGTCAAACACACACACTTCATTATTTTTAATGGTATAACTGAAAGACTGCATTTTACTGTACAACCAAGCAATCCTTCCACCTTTTGCATTATGAATGGTTTAGCCACTGAACTTTAACTGAATAGTTAAATAACCGTTAGAAAAAATAAATATACAAAGAAACCTGTAAAGTTTTCAAATTAGTTTTTTTTCCCCCAAAATGTAAAATCATGGCAACCCAGTCAAAATTTGGAAAATGGTTTACTTAATTTTACATGAGGATTTTTGCACAAACTTAACCTAAAAATTCCAAATGTATCAACTATTATTTTTCTTTAGAACAATTAAATAACAGCTAATATTTAACATTACCAGAATATATAAAGATTACTATGCAATTTAATTTGGCAACATTCAATTTAAAGACCTTTATTCTTCTACAACTGGGTTATGATAATACACTGTTTCCTAATGCCATTTCAAAAATGTAGTATCTGAAAATTTTGGTTACATTTTTGTACCATACCAGTCCTCAGAAAATACTACATCCTTTAAATTTTTCTTGTAATGGACAACATTTTTTGAACAGAAATGGTATTTTAAGTTGGTTTTTAAGGTATAAAATAACTAAATGTACCATAAACAAATAAATAACTGCTTTCCTTTTTCATAGCAGTACATATAGCAATACATTCCCCTAAGTCATATAGTTATCATTTACAATAGACAACTTAATTTTACTAAAGATGCAAAAAAAAAAATTAGAATACAAGGCACAATTATTAAATGGAATTTTTCTTTAGGGTGTATATTGACTTCTATCAGCGTGATAAGAATACCGTAAAAAGTGCAGAAAAAACACAATGTGCAATGAGACCACTGTATAAAACATGATTGCATAAAAAGTGATTTGGCCTATTTTAACCTTTATAATTGAAAATAACCAATCTTCCCCTTAAAATTAAACTATAAAGTATGACATTTCAAATTATTTTATTCTAGTGCTATTTAAAAAATCCTGAAAAGAATTTTACCTGGGTAATATTGTATACGTATGTGTTTGTATATATTTTTATATATCCATCTATCATATACACATACACACACACATTTCTTTGTAAGTAATTTTAGCCTAGTAAATGTCTAACGTTGTAGAAATGATATTAATCCAGATCAAGTAAACAGCAAATCCCCCACCTTTCCTGTAATTTCCTTGAATCCTTTAACCACTTAAATATTTTGCCTAAAATATCTCTGTCAAAGGACTCCCACCAGTGCATTATTTTTAAGTACCAAAAGGATAAGTTTCAGCACAATTTTAAGTAACTTTGTACTTAGAGTAACATACAGCCTTTTTTTATTGTTGAAAACTGTATGGAGAATCAAAAACAGGCTTCCCACTGCACTGATGCTCAGTCTTTGGCACAATAAACAGAGATTTAGTGATTGATACAAGAATCAAGGTCTGAAAAATTAGACACCAGTCAAACTTTTTCCAATGTGGATATATTTTTTAACAAGAAATTTTTTTTTCTTCTAGATTTGGCAGAAATGGGGTAAAGCAAAAAGCCTGTTTTCTAAGCCTCTGTAGGTGACTTTTCTAACATTACTGAAATTAAAGATTAGCAAAGTTTGGTGATTTTGTATGTATCTTTACTGGAAACACAATTCTTAAATTTACTGCCACTCTGCAACATTCTGTCTTCCTAGGAGACAAGATTTCTATAATCAATAGAAATGTACCTTGCTTGGTCAAAAATAAACATACATTGTAGCATGAAAAGTTCTGTAACTAGGAATATGATGCACCTCCACAGTGCAAACAAATCTTTCTCTTCTATAAATAAACCAGGAATTGCTCTAACATCTTCAATTGCTCCCCTCTCCCTTCTGAACAGTGAATAAAATGACTGTTGAAATGTATAACCTATTTGAGGGCAATAAATAGCAAACATTTAAAATATATATTTCTTTAAAGAAGTGTTCTTTTTTCTCTCTTTTCTTTTTTGCTAATTCTTTCAAATTATAACACTCTCTAATCCATAATAGCAGCCAGGAAGAAGCCATGATTCTACTTATTCCTTAACTGTACCTGCTTTATATCATTTAAAGTAAAATGTTTTGGTACATGTTACCAACCAATTAAATTAGCTTTTGCTTTTTCAGTCAACTTTCGGACTCGCCCCCTGCTAGATGTTCCAAAAGTCAAAGAGGTGTCTTCAAATAATAGCTGCCTTTGTTCTTCCTCAGAGTCATCTTCATTGTAAAATGCTGTCCTTCGACCCTGGTTTCTAGTTCTCATGTGAGGCTCAGAGCCCTTAAGTTCCTCAGACCCTTCATCCTCATCCATAGGTTCATCTGTCTTTTTTCTACTACTTCTTCTTAGTATTTTAACACTTGCAGGAACCATAAGGTCTGAATCTGGTTTCTGTGTCTTTGTCTTTCTTTTGGGCTTTCTGCCCCCACGGCCCTTTTTTTGTAATAAATCTTCTTTTACAACATTAGTTTCAGAAAGAAAATTGCACGCTGAAGAAGCTGCAGTTACTTCATCATTAATCACATCTCTGATGGTTTGTACTATATTTTGCTCTGAATTTTCTTGTTTCACACACTGTAGTTTTTTGGGCTTTCTGCCTCTTTTCTTGTGTACAACTTCATTGCTGCTTATATTCACTTCTACCTTAGGTTTCCTTCCAGGGCCTCTCTTTACAACAAGTTTTGATGGCTGCCCTCCATGCCCATTTACTTGGATGCTTCCTGATGCCAAAGCATTATTCTTGCAATCTGCTAAGAAAACACAATAAGAATGTTATTATAGGATACAGAGATGAATCTACATTTTTGTTAACTCTTATAATGCATAAAAAATTTCTTATTGTACTTCTTTCAAATAATAAAAACATAACTCTCCAAAAGATTACTTTTATTATTATTACTGCTATTGGGCAAAAAAAGTCAAATCACAAGATATTAATAAAGCTACACAGCAAGTCAGAAAGACTAAGAAAATATCATGACTTGGCAGACTGATTTTTTTTTAATATCATTACACAGGATTTCATTCACTTCTATGCACTAATCACTATTACATTTTCATTGACAATAAATATCAAGTGAAGATTTAGGATACAATCGTGTAATATTGTGCCAATATTCTCTTATATGGTTCTGTGAATTATTTTATATTGAGGGTGGAGTTTTTCTCCAAAATCCCTTTTATGACGAAGCTATAAAAACACTATGCCTAGAATAGTAAGATAATTTAGTTAATACTGTAGGGATATAACTACTTCTGACATTCCAATATAATAACAGAAATAGAATAGAACGAAGAGTTAAAAGAATATTCCCCAAGAACTCTTTGTAGGATCCTAACAATAAAGTTAAATGGTAATCTTGCATAGCATAAAAAATCCTGTCTGTTAATAAAATCCTACAATCCTGTTTCTTAATAGTTAAGTGACTTCAAGTAAAATCTTTCACTTGTTTTGATAACATACTTGTGAAATTGTTAAGAATAGATTTTACAATCAAGACAAAAATCTTATAATAAATTCCATATATACATCCTGGTGTAAAGATACTCTCAACATGAACACAGTGCTAGAATCCATATTTTGTTTGCATGATCTGGAAATAAAACAGAACACAATGCCCAGGTTTCTCCAGTATTTAAAAAAAAAAAGTGTTCTTAACATGTCACAGGAAAGAGAAAGATGCATGATTCATATACGATTTTTACTCATTAGTTGCCTCCAACTATTGATTTTTGTGACTTTAATTTTGACAGTGGTTAATGAAGAATTTGTTAGGGGCTCATTTGCTAAAACAGAAATATCTCTGACATACAGAATACTTCTTTATTAATGATGTGCTCACTTCCATTAAGCCATTCTTTTTCCTTTTCATACACCCTCAATGAAAATTCCCTTCTCAAATTTCTTACATCACTTTATATTTCTCCTTTGCATCAATCTGACTTTTCATGCTATAAAGTTGTTGTAGTACTTGAACATTATGCCATAAGCTCCTTAAGAAAATGACTTGTGTTGTATATTATGTATAGCATAGCATATATCAGGCACTTAATAAATGTTTCTTGAATGGAAATAGTATTCACAATAATATAATTTAACCCACAGCTCTATTTAAAAGAAAAAGAAATAGACTAGTAAAGTGATTTTCTTCAAGGTCACACATAAGGAAGACCTATAATTAATTCCCTTATTTTCTGACTTCAAATCTAGGACACTAGCTATGGTTTGTGGCTGACAGAGAGAGAGGTTGCTCTTTGAATTCCTAAATGGAACTCTGAACATATTTCTCAAAAAAGCACTATTATGCATAGGGGTTATACTAGAACTATAACGGAATTATATTATAAATTAAACTGGCTTTTTTGTGAGGGCTGACCCAGGAATCAAATCGCTACACAAAACTATTTCTGGGAAGGAGATGTATTCAGACTTCTGAACTACCAACTGCAGAACATTCAGAATACAGCCCATTTTTAAGTTTAAAACAGAATATAATGTCAATGTTGAAGAACTAATTATTCACTAATTAATATACTTAAGACATCTGGCTAATTATGGTAGTAGTGGTTTGGCTGTACTATTTCTAAATTAAAAATTAAATGTGCAAGACTACAGAGTTAGTTATGTTATATTAGGGCTGAAGACATTAATGTTTAAATATGTAGATATCACTTCAGAGTCTAACTTCTGGAAGTGAGAAAAAACAGACTGAACAAGGACTAAACTATTAAAAAATGAGGATGTACTACAGACAAGGAATGAAAGAAGGAAAAAGGTAAAGGACAAATGAAAAACTCAGGATATATTTACTGATCTTGTAAAGTCAGTTTTAACATGTTCAGTATCTTTTAACAACCAACCACTTTACTGAATCTCTCCATAAAAAGTTTCTGCCATCCCCCTTCTCTCCAAAAAAGTGTTTCCTAAGCAGCTTAGAAACACATCCTTTAACTTCAAAAGAAACTTGCCAATTCTTTCAATAGAGCAAGAAAATAACAAATTTAAGGAATTGCATACTTGAATGAATTTGATATTACATACATCTCTAGATTTTTTTTGGTTCAAACTATATCTTTGGACATGTCAACTTACCTTGCTGAACTGGAGTGGGTGTCTTGTTAAGAGAAGATGATTTCATTTTACGTTTGACTGGCTTTTCTTTCTCCATATTTTCTCTTGCAGAGTTATTCCTAGTGCTGTGACTAAAATTAGATTGACTTGAGCCTGAAAGAATATTTACATTTTTGGAATGTTTTGTAGTATTCTCCAGCACTAAAAAAAAAAAAAAAGAAAAGAAAAAGAAAAGAATAAGCTCTTTAAAAAAAACCGAGATTCACTAAAACTTATCATGAGAAGTACTTTAATTCCCATTACCTCATCCTTTAAGAAACAAGGGAAGGCTAAGACTGCCACTGATGTACAACTGGATTAGTAAGGTTCAAAAAACTTGGGCTAATACAACTTTGAACTTCAAAACCCTCAATTTTCAAAGAGGAGATGACCATTCAGAAACGAAGTCATTTATATTTCCCGTTTCCTCTCCTTTATGAGAAGCTGTTCTATAGTATTTTGATTACTCTAGTTGGATAGAAAGTTCTGGGCCAATATTTATAATCATTTATCCATGCTAATGAACTTCCATTAAAATTGGGTTCTGGGGGCAGCTAGGTGGCGCAGTGGATAGAGCACCAGCCCTGAAGTCAGGAGGACCTGAGTTCAAATCTGGTCTCAGACACGTAACAGCTGTGTGACCCTGGGCAAGTCACTTAACCCCAATTGCCTCAGCAAAAAAAAAAAAAAAAAAAAAAATTGGGTTCTAATAATTCATTATGTTGTAATTACGACCCTATGGTTCCTAAAAGTAATATTAGCTACTGCAACTTACAACAAGTGACAAACTGCTAGGACTTTTGATATGTGGATCCGGTGTCAATGTGTTATTATCAAGGTAGCTAGATGGCATAATAGATAAAGTATTGGGCTTGAAGTCTAGTGTACTTGATTCAAAATGCAGCCTCAAATTTACTTAAGTTATGTGACTGATCCTGGACAAGTCACTTAACTCCTTTTGTCTTAGTTTCTTTTTCCATAAAAAGATGATAATAATAGCATCTAACTTGCAGACTTGTTTTGAGGATCAAATGAAATAATAATTGTAAAGTGCTTAGCAAAATGCCTGGCAAACAGTAAGCTCTATATAAATGATAGCTATTATTTTTGTTACTTTTTGGTCTAGAATTAGCCTTACTAATTTCAGAGAGGTTAATCAAGCAATGTAAAAGCATTTACTAAATAAATATTGCTGAATTTCAAAGAAGAAGCTTAGCCCCAAAGAAGAGACAAGAGAATGCACTTTCCCTCACTCCTCTGCAAAGCAAGGTGTTTTGAGGGGAAGGTAAAGGAAGAAATCCATGGTTGTAAAACAATGCATATATTGTCAGATTTTAAAATGTACTGATTGGACCTGCCGATTATTTTTTCTCTCTTTTCAAAAATCTTGGTTAGTGGAGAGCAATTTGGAGCTATGCTCAAAAAGTTATCAAACAGTGCATACCCTTTGACCCAGCAGTGTTTCTACTGGGCCTATATCCCAAAGAGCTTTTAAAGGAGGGAAAGGGACCCACATGTGCAAAAATGTTTGTGGCAGCCCTTTTTGTAGTGGCAAGAAACTGGAAATTGAAAAGATGCCCATCAATTGGAGAATGGCTGAATAAATTATGGTATATGAATGTTATGGAATATTATTGTTCTGTAAGAAATGACTAACAGGAGGATTTCAGAGAGGATTGGAGAGACTTGCATGAACTGATGCTGAGTGAAATCAGCAGAACCAGGAGAACATTATACACAGCAACAAGACTATACGATGATCAATTTTGATGGACATGGTTCTCTTCAACAATGATATGATTCAAACCAGTTGTGCTGCGATGAAGATAGTCATATACATCCAGAGAGGCCTGTGGGAACTGAGAGTGAACCACAACACAGCATTTTAACGCTTTCTGTGAATATTTCCATGCATTTTGTTTTCCTTCTTAGGTTGTTTTTTTCTTCTTCTCTTTCTAGATCTGATGTTTCTTGTGCAGTAAGATAACTGTATAGATATGTATACATGTATTGTATTTGTCATATAATTTATCCTATCTAGCATGTATTAGATTACCTGTCATCTAGGGGTGGGGAATGGGGGGAAGGAAAGGAAAAGCTTGGGAAAAAAAAAAGTTTTTTTGCAAAGGTCAAAAAAAAAAAGAAAAGAAATAAAGAACAAGCTGATTTTAATAAAAAAAAAAATCTTGGTTAGGAGAGATGGAGCTCTAGAAGGTGGAGGGGTACAAGAAGAAATTTAGAATTGTAAAACAAAAGATCTCAATAAATACTTTAAAAAATATGTATATGCCAGGGACAGATAGTGATAGGTATTGAGGATAAAAAGATACAAAGCAAACAATCGCCATTATCAGGAAACTTACATTGTACTGGGTAAAAAAGCATGTAAACATGTAAGTAAACACTAACAACTAAAAGATCTCTAAGAAATAAATATTTCTAAGAAATAAGTGATTCCAAGAATGGATGATTGTGTAAAAGCAAAGAGGTTTTAGGAGATGCAATTTCATGTGTGAGGAATAGCAAGTAAGCCAGGTTGGTGGGAAGACAGAACATGTTCAGGTCAGATTCCAAAGGGTAGAAAAAGAAATTATAGATTTGATGCAACAGGGATGGATTTTAAGTCAAGAAAACCTGAGTTTAAACCTTTCTTCCAAAATTGTTATTATAAAAAAGTTATTATTTAAAAAAAAAAAACTCTGAATATCAGTTTTTGCCTCTGTAAAGCAAGGATAGCAGTAATATTGTTGTACTTCATATTTCTAAAACAAAAATGACCTAATGCATATAAAGTACTTTGCAAACTTTAAAGGACTATATAAATGCCTATTAACAAAAAATAAGTGATACTTTCATATTAATTTATGCAAAAAGGGAGATTTAGACAAAATTTGGTAAACTGGATATACATGAACAAAAAGAGAAAGAAAAGTCTAAGGTTACTTCAAACCATACTAAATGACTAAATTATAAAACCAAAATTTAGGTTAGGAAATACAAACGTGGGAGTCATCAGTTTAAAAGTTTTAGTTGAAATTATGAAAAAGGATACTTTCATCAAGGATATAAATGTAAAAAAAAAAAAAAAGGACAGAAAGCTGAAGGATAAATTTTGGGAGATATCTACAGATATCTATGTGAAAAGAGGAGAACTGGAAGAAGACAAAGTAAGGAACTATCTATATTAGCATAGCTCATGGAAAATGTCAAGAACAGCATTTTTAGCAAGAGGTTTATTAATATTATCAAATGCTTCTGAGAAGTAAAGGAAAGTTTTTAATTCAACTAACTAACAAATCTTTCTAAAAAAGGTTTTTTGCCAAAGGGGAACACATAAGAAAACATTCCAAAATGTTCACACTATATAAGCATTTTACCATCCTTGAATTCTACACAATAATTGTATCAAAAGGTCCACCAGTTTTACCCTTAAGAAACCAGCTATCAATAAAAAATTTCCAAACATTCATCAACAAAAGAAAAAGAACAGATCTTCTATCTTATTAAACTATTTTAAAAAGCCCCATAGAAATAGAAAAGAAAATTTAAGATGCTTTTAGGATTTACAAGGTACAAGTAAAAAAGGAAAAAAAAATTTTTGAAAATTTGAAAACAAACACAAAATATGAAGAGATTTACTGAAATCTAATGTAATACATTTCTATTTTCAAAGTACCAAGAGAAAAGAAACAACTTAGATAATTCAGATGTAATTTCACAGGGAAATCATTTTACTAAGTAATCTTCAATTTAGATATTATGAATGTGTTGACTCACTTGTTTTCCCAGGTATCACAGAAACATTAGGCTTTGAAATCAAAGGCTTGCTTCCTGAAGAAGTAGATGGTTGCTCAGTTACAATCAGGTCTGTAACTCCTCTGTTGCTTCTAGTTCGCACTATAGAATTGGACTCTACCGTTTTTCCATTCATCTGAACAGCATTGTGTCTTGGGGCTATTGTTCGTGAAGGTGTAGAAAAGGGAGAGGTAGAGATATCTGCCTTCAGGAGAGGTTTTAGCAACCTTTTTTTCCTTTCAGGGCTGTAAATTTTAAAAAACGAAACTTGTAACATACATGGTCACTTGGAGTTACAGGAGGATGAATACATATGTATACATAACTTATAAAATACTGTGGGATTCAAAATCATTTATACTGTAATGAAATGTTAAACATGGCATTTGTATTGAGTATAGTGAACCTCAGATAAATGAATCTTTAGTGAAAGATCACTGTAAATGCTGTAGTTATACATGACAGAAAAGGCATGATGTCATCACTACCCTAAAAATGCTGTTTTATTAAGTTTAGCAGTTATTTGAATTTAAGCACTTACACTAGTATAAGCTTAGTTAAAGTTTAAAAATCCTCCACATCAAAAGAACCTGCGTGTCAAATATCTCATTCTGCAATATAGGGAATATAGGTTTAAAAAAAGAAACCACACACACACCAAGTTTAACCACTCAGATGTCAAACTTAGGGATCATTTCATGCTTTTTAAAAAATAAATAATTATGTACCTTGATGCAGTGCTACTGGAAATAGAGCTGCTTCTGTTTCTTTTCTTCCTCTTTTTGGTTATTGTATTTCTTTTATGGAAGCGAAGAGCAGATTTATAATCTGATAAAACCGAACTAATGTGTTCCTCAAAGAAAGCAGATAGACGCAAACTCATACTATAAATCTATAAATAAAAGAAACTGTGTCAGTGTTGAAAAATTGTTTTTTAATAAGTAAATTGGCTCTTCAGTAAAATCATGATGTAGAATCAGACATTTTTATAGCAAATTCTTGATTTAAAAAATAACTTATTTACACAAGATAATTTCAGTTAAAAATATGTATTTATAAGATTTATGCCATAAACAGAAGGAAGGAAACAAGCATATATTAAGCACCTATTATGTGTTAGGCACTGTGCTAAGTGCTTTACGAATATTACTTTATTTTATCTTTACAATTCTGGAAGGTGGGTATTATTATCACCATTTTATAGTTGAGGAAATTAAGGCAGACAGAGATGAATTACTTGTTAAGGGTAATACAACTAGCATCAGTGCTCTGAGGATGGAAATCAAATTCAGGTCTTCCTAACTTCAAGTCCTATTGTTCTAACCAATGTACCTCTTAAATATAAACTTTTTAGTCAAGATTATGTATTTTATAATTTTTTTTGGGGGGGGCAGGATATGCAATACCTATAACCTTGAATTCTAGCTTTTAGTTTCATTATTCAGAATATGTGTACTACATATAATCCATAAGGATCCCCCATAGTACTTTTTTAACTGCTGACCTAATTAGCCATAGCTTCACTCAGTATATACATAATGGGTAGGTTGCCATGTATTGAGATCCACTGATGTTCTATCTCACTTTCAGAATTCCCCTTTTTTTCTTTTATCAGGTAAATATTTTAATTTTCACATTTATAAATTACCCATACAAACACTCCCCTCCATTAAATAGTAAAGTTGACCATATAACATTTTTAAAATGACAAGTTAGTTTCAGAAAATTATTTATTTTATTTGCAAATGAAATAAAATTACTTATTAACCATAGTATTTTATTTCCAGAAAACACCTTTCTTCAGAAAAAAAATTTCTTTTTCATAGACAGTACAAACTATAAAAATGAGAATTCATATTCAATTTTGTTGATTCACAATGGAAATGTTCACAGTTAATGAATAAGTCACTTATGTGGATTTAAAAAAATTTTATATGGCTGTTTATAAACATTTAGTTGTTTACATTTATAAATAAAGATGATGACATGAGTGGAAAAGCTATACATTTTGGAAAGAAAGTTTAATTCCATACCCTTGATCTCTTGCTTGGTGTATAAGCTTTGGAATTGCTGAAAATAAGTCTTACATCTTTACACAATTCCATTGGTGACTCATAATTACCAGCTTCCAAAGTTTCCCTAACTGTAGCAAAATCCATTGGAGTGTCAATAATGTCTCTGTAATCCTACATTTAGAAAAAAAACAACAACAAAAAAAAGATTTCAAGGCTATAAATCAATGTTCCTCAAAATTAGGTCACATGTAAGTTCTATGAAAGGCACAAAGACTAAAACTGTTAGTAATCACAACTTCCTCAATACCTCAATGTCCCAAATAAAAAATATTTTCTTAGGTAGTATCAGCCTCTATATTTACTTCTCCCTATTCCTAATCCAGTACCTGCATCTTCCCAGCATTTATTTATGTGTGTGTATGTATGTATGTATGTATGTATGTATGTATATGTATATATACACATATACATACACATACCTGAAATCCTTTAGTCTTACTATATTTTCATCTATTATAAAACAGCAAGATGTTAAAGTTAAGTTGATGAACAGATTTTGGGATCATACTATAGTTATGACAAATAAAACAATATATCAAAATAAATGTCATTTGTAAAAGTTTTGAACTATAGGATATAATTATAGTTTCATAACAAGAAGCAATGTGTATAATGCAATTATACTACTTATTCAGATCATTTTTAGCAACTTACTGTACCATAGCTCTATACTAAAATTATTAAAATGCTGTTACTTTAATAGTACTAATTATACTCTTAAAAAGCACTTTGCTAATATGTTAACCTAATTTCAGCCATATAAAAACTCTTGAGAAAAGGGCATTACTGGTATTATTATCCCAATTTCACAATGCATATAAAATCTCAGAAGTAAAAGCCCATGACCACACAATCATTGTAGGAAGAATTAAAATCCAAGTCCAACATTATCCATTATGCTTTCCTGCCCCTGAAAAAGGTATATGATGGGTAGGTCACAAATAATAAGTGGTGAAACTGTTATGGAAAGCAATTCAAAATTATACTAAAAATTCACTAAGCTATACATACTTGTTGATTTAATAACAGTATTACTAGGCAAATATTCTAAGAAGTCCAATAACAATGGGCAAAATTCTACTTATACAAAAATACTTATTTCAGCACTTTCTGTCCCATCAAAGAACTGTGATTAGAGATTAGAGAACAGCTGTGGAAACTATGGCATATAAATAGAATAAAATACTGCACTGAAAGAAAATGAATATGAAGAATCAAAGAAAGGTATGTTGACTTATATGAAATAGTATGTAACAAAGTAAGCAGAACAATGTACACACAAAGATCATGGTAACAACACTAGAAGACCAGAGGACTGATAGTGAACTGATAGTGAAATATGCTTTCTGTCCCTTGACAAAGGCATCTATTTTTAGACATAGCTATTATATTGATTTGCTTATTTAGTACAAGGGAGGATATCTTAATGATAGTAAAGTTGAATTACTGAAAAACAGTAGCAACATTAAAACAAAACAGAACCAAAGGATCAATTTTCAAAGATTTTTAGTGCTAAATATCACTCTAGGAAAAATTAGCCAGATTCTAGGGCTACATTCCCCAAACTGTAAAAACTGTAGTAACAAACACTTTCAACAGCAAACTGGAGGATGACAAAAGGAAAAAAAGCAGAGCAAAGGGGGTCTATTTAGATTAGGGAAATAAATAAGTCCTTAATATCTCAGTCAATATACAGCAAACAGATTCATAACTGTATAATAAAATTCTTTATAATGAAATGCTAAATTACATTTCATATTTTAAGATGCCAGGAAAATAACATGAAATATGAAGAAATGAGAATAATTTTTTAATAAATGGGTTAGACATAAGAGATTTTGGAATGCTATATAATTATAGCAATGATCCTGGCAAAACATTTTTTGAATTTCCTTCAGAGCAGTATACCTAACACAAAAGAAAACCAATCTCCTTTATAACTTTATCTATACTTTTGAACAGAAAGCTATCAGAGGCTTGATTATTCTCATTTATCAGATCTTTTAGGGTCATTTCCAAAAATCAAATCTTCTCAAAAGATGACAATTTATAGCCACTGAAAACTTTTGAAAAAAATATGCTAGATTGAGGGCAGCTATATGGCACAGTGGATAGAGCACCAGCTTTCAAGTTAAAAGGACCTGAATTCAAATACAGCTTCAGATATTATTAGTTGCGTGACCCACGCAAATCATTTAACTGACTGCCTTCAAAAATAAGATTAATTTTTAAAAACGTGATAGACAATTTATAATTATACAAGAAAATAATGATTTAATTTTCATTTTCATTATTACTTCCACATAACTCTTTTATGCCCCCAAAGATATGTCCATTATAGCAAAATACAAGCCAATTTCAATATAATAGCTTTAAAAATATCTTAAGTAGCAGTTTTACAAAATATAAACTTGAAGGCAGTAATACTCATTTGGATATATCCATTCTGGGAAGTCTGATGAACTGCTTATTTTAAGGTTACAACTGTTCTATTTCAGAATTTTTAAAATAAAAAGTGAACGTTTGTGTAGACAAGATTTTTCTTGCACAACAATGACAAGTTTGGAAATATGTATACATATATTCGATTTGCCAATATTTTAACATAATTAACATGTAGTGGATATCCTGCCATCTAGGGGAGGGGTGGGGAGTTGGGAGAAAAATTTGTAATGGAAAGCTATGTAAGGGTTATTGTTGAAGAATTACCCACACATATGTTATGCAAATAAAATTAAAAAAAAATAAAATTAAAAAAAAAAATAAAAGTGAAAATTAAATGATTTGGCAGGAGTTTGTTTGTAAAATTAACATATTACTTAACAAGTGATGAATTAGTGAAATACTTACTGTTTTATTACTACATTAAATCTGGTAAATTTACTAGTATTTACCTAAGCCAATTTAAAGTGACTGAAACAAAGATTTAGAACTGTTTGGAAGTTTAGAGATCTTTTATTCTAAGCAACTTCTTTATAGAGGAAGAAATTAAAGATCAGAGTTAATAGACTGGGCTCAAGGTCACACAAATGCTACATAGCAGAACTGGGAGTTTGAAACCAAAGACCTATGTCTTCAAGTTCAATGCTGTCCTTTCCCTGACATACCTGACCTGTTAGTTTACTCATAAAAACTGTCTAGGTTTCCTAAATTTATTCCCTTTTCCTCCCACAATTAATGGCCAAAAACTAGTAACTTCTTGAGAAGACAAAAGTAAGCAGAATCAAGAAAAAGGGATATACAATGGCAATAATAAAAACACTTCAAAAGGCAACTTTTGAATCTCTCTGATTAATTTTAATTTTAAAGAACAAAAAGTGAAACATCTTTCTTCTTGGACTGTACATACAAAATGTTATATAAATTAATCTGATTGTCAAATGCTTGTGATATTTTGCTTAAATATTTTGTTTTAAGAGAGAACAGATAAGTGGGGAAAACAGATTTGAAAATATAGGTGTGAAAACAAAAAAAGTTGATGTGCTTACTGTATAATTAATATTGTAGTAATAATTTATTAATTCTAATCTATTAATGCCAGCCTTTTGACCATTTCATACTTGTAAATACCTCTAGTTATGAGTGTCAGAGGAAAAAAACAGTAAGTGAAATTAAAATATATGCTAACTACTTTTTTCTGTCTGGGAAAAAAATTGTTATAGGTTTATATACACATTATATTGAACTTGTTAACAGTTCAACTACTTATCTGAGATGAATCAATATAGATTTTAATTGGCAAAAATGTTATTTCATGAATTCTGTAACATTAAAATATTTTATGTTGTCTTATTTCTCATTTCATACTTAATATAGACTAGGACCTAAAAGTGCTATTTCAAGTGAAAACAGTTTCAACTAAAGGAATGAAATAAAACTATCTTAAGCTAAGTTATATTTCTTAGAGGCAAGAAGAAAGATGTGAAATATGGCTTTCCTCAATTGTTTCAATATATTCTAGTTTATATAAATTTATAATGATTTACTAAAATACTTAATTGGCCTTTCAATAATGAAAGTTTCTATTTCATACTAAATAAGCCAAAGTATTATTTGTGAAATTCATTTAAGAATAAAATTCTATCTTCATCAAAACATGGCTTAACTACAGTTTCTGAACATAACCTCATTCTTTTCTTTTCATTTTTAAAAAATTGTTTTGATTTTTTTTGGTTACACATCTACATTAATTTTCATAAATACATATTGCTTTATGAATCATGTTGGGAGAGAAAAAAAAATCAAAACAAAAGGGAAAAACATGAGAGAGAGAAAAAAAATAAAGTGAATCTAGCATGTGTTGATTTATCTTCATTCTCCAAAGTTTTCTCTCTGGATGCAAATGTTTTCTATTCAAAGTTTATTGGGACTGCCTTAGATCATTGAACAACTAAGAAGAATCAAAATTGATCATCCCACAATCTTCCTGTTACTTTGTACAATATATTCCTGTATCTGCTTGTTTTGCTCAGCATCAAGCCATGTACATCTTTCCAGACCTTTCTAACATCAGCTTGTTCACCATTTCTTTAAATAAAACAATATTCCACTGCTTTCCAATACCATAACTTATTCAGCCATTTCCCAATAAGTGGGCATCTCCTTATTTTACAATCTTTTGTCAACACAAAAAGAGTTACTACAAATCATAACCTCATTTTCAAGAACATTTATTTTGAAAAACAAAACACAACACTCACTGGATATTCAAGGAGATCCACTGGCTGACGAAATGGCTCAGAATCTTCACACTGAAATATAAGGTTTAATAATTCTTGGCACTGATTCCTCCATGCCTGGGTATCGTAAGACTGAGCTCTATTGCGTAAACGTCTCCTGGGCTGGTGATCCTAAAATCAATACATTTATTTAATACAATTTTATAATTTTAAAAATTGGTCTAGAATAATAATATAATATTTAAATAGTGATACAGCATTTGTTTCCCCTTGATATTAGTCTGCCTGTTGGACATTTCAAACTGAATGTTCCATAGGCACTTAAAGCTGGACATATCCAAACTACAACACAAATTTAAAAAACAAAACAAAAAAATCCAAACCATTTTGATAATTATTTCAATGAAAGCAATTTTCTTTATAATTGTATGTATTTTTAAAAACACATTTAAATATGTTATTCTATAAAGGAGAACACAGGCTTAACCAGACTGCCAAAGGGGTCTACGATACTTATATATACATGCATGTATATATGTGTACGTATATAGATGAAAATTCCTGCTCTTAGGCTACAACTTATCTAGCTGATATATCTTTAACTGCCTCTCCCCTATTTAGAAAAGGAGTACTGTCAAGGCAGGAGCTGGTTTGTTTTTATTTTTTTGTCCCCAGAGCCCAGGAAACAGTAAGTGCTAAAATACTATTTCTTGATTGTTACTCTCTACCCTTTATAAAATACATTTTATAATATAATTCTGATCTTATAGCAAAAAATATATAATCCTTTTCAAAGATTAATATTTGTTTTTTAAAAAATTGTTTATAATGTTCTCTATTTCACGTACAAGAACATTCCTTTTTCTGGGTAACAGATTAATGGTAACAATCAGTGAAATAAAACAATAAAAAATAAATTACCTTCCTTTTACGGGTAGAAGTTCCTGGCACATCAGCATCTTTCTCTTCTTCCTTTGAAGTAAGGAATTTATGAGTTTCATAAAACATTGGGAAAAAATGTTTCATATCTTACTCTGTGCATGTATTTAACTACATATGATCCTCTCTCTCCCACTTAACTTGGAATGCCTTGAAAATACCAGGATATCTGACTAGGTCCACCATAAATTTGTTACATAATATCAACTGTGCTCTTATTATAGTAAGACAAGCCTTTTACACCTCTAATTCAATTATTATCTCATTTAATACAGAAGATATTCCAAACTTTTTTATCCTCACTTTGTCTTCCACAGCTCTTTGTTCCATCCTATAAACTGAAGCCCTTGTCAAAAAAAAAAAAAAGAGTTCCCTTTTCTCTCCAACTCATTTACATCATCATACATAAACTACTCTCTTATTCCTTCACCTATTTCAAATGAAAAGATAAAGGTAAACCTTCGTCATGCACTCTTTATTCTATTCATTCCTTGCTATTCATAAATAGGCTTAGGTTTCCCCACCTTTTTTTTTTTTTTTGCTGAGGCAATTGGGGATAAGTGACTTGCCTAGGGTCACACAGCAAGGAAGTATTAAGTGTCTTGAGGTCACATTTGAACTAAGATCTTCCTGACTTCAGGGCCAGTGCTGTATCTACTATGCCATCTAGCTGCCCCTCTCCCATTTTTAAACCTTGCTTATTCTATCTGACTAGTTCAAGTCCTTGAGAATGCTGTCTATATTAAGTGCTTCCATATTCCACTGAGTCTTAAATCTTCTGCAATATAGGTTTGTCATTTAATTCAAAGTGCTCTCTCCCAAGTTACTAATAAGTTTTAAATTACTAAGTTTTGGTCTTTTCTTAGACATTACTATTTGCTTCTCCTAAATATTCTTTTCTCGAGGTTTTCTTGACGCTGCTTTCTGCTGGTTTGCTTCCTCCCTGATTAATAATTTTTTCCTTTCTGGTTTTTTGATTAGGTGATACTCAGTAATTATGGATGTTTCCCCAAATATGTTTCCTGAGTCCTTTTCTCTTTTTTTTTCCCTTATCAGCTTCCATGTATTCATTCTATTATCATATCTAAGCAAATGCTACCTAGATCTATATATCCAGTCATCTTCTCTACTGAATTCGTCTTACATCATTCAATTGCATTAGTTATCCTGAAATTACATGTTCCAAAACAGAATTCCTTCACCCTTTCCTTACTTCTCAATTTCCCATTACTACTGTGGGCACTACAACATACTTAGTCATCTAGACTTGAAACATAGGTTTTATTCTTAACTCTGTTCACTCACCCCTTATCTCCAATCTGTTGTCAAATTTTGTCTTTATTTTGACAATATCTCTCACATGCTTTCTCTCCACATCCACACCAATCATCTGTGTATAATTCTTTTTGCTTAGGCTTTAATGGTTTAATAGTTTAAAATAGTTTTTAAGATACAGTTAAATAGTTTTTAAAAAATGTTTTAGCAAAGCAATCAGGGTTAAATGATTTGCTTAGGATCACATAGCTGGTTAAGTGTCAAGTGTCTGAGATCACATTTGAACTCAGATCCTCCTTATTCCAGGGCCAGTGCTCTCACCAATGAGACATATATTTGCCCTTAATAGCTTTTTAATTGATCTCCCTGCTTCAACTTTCTCCCTATTCCAATTTACCCCTCACTCAGTTGCTTTTCCTAAATTGCAGGTCTAATAACATCACTCTCCTAACTCAACAAACTCTAGTGATTCCCTATTATCTCTAGCATCAAAGAGAAAATACTGGTGGATTTTTACCAGCTCTTAACCTATCCCCCCTCATAGTTTTCCAATATTCTTACATTTGACCTCCTCCTTGCACCCTACACAGCAGCCATACCTCTAGCCCAAGCTGTTATTTCTCACATGTCTTTTTCCTCCTGTCTTCATGCATTTACAAAGACCATTCCCCAGGCTCCTTTCTTTGGTTTCTTTTTAAACAATTCAAATATCTTCTGCAGAAGTTTTTCTTTTGTTTGTTTGTTTTTGTCTTTCCCACTATAACACCTGCCCTAAAATTACCTTCTAAGTATTCTGCTCATAGCTTTTATGTACTGTTCCAGACAGTTTCCCACACTAGAAAAACATGTGTCCTTTCTTAATAGCCACAGTACTTAGTATATTATCAGGTACATATATAAAAAAGGTAATAGATGCTTATTTACCACAACACTAACATTTCTGTTCATTAATAACTTTGTATCTAGTTATATAAACTATTACCAACTGAAATGAACAAAATACAACAAATTAAATTCTTCTTAAAAATGAAGATATATGAGGCAAAAATATTTTTATCCCAAATGATAAACTAAAATAAATAGGTTTATTTTGGTCCACAGATTAGACTCTAATAATGACAATAGAATTTTAAAATTACCTCTGAATCAGAGAGGACTTTCTTCTTCATTGTATTGTAGAGTGGAATTATGTTATAGCAAGTCTGATCTCTACATAATAAGAAATGTTAGTACAAAGGCTTTTAATATCAAAACTTTTTAAATATATATATATATATATACTGAATGTTAAGAGTTAAAATAATTTTCTATTACTACAGTATTTGAATAAGCATATCAAAACTTTGGAAAGTTACAAAACTCCAAAAATTAGTGGAAAATTTGACCACAACATGTTAAAATACCCACAATTTCAATCAAATCTACCTTTCCAAATTAATTTCTAATTTAAATCCTCAACTCCAGTTTAGACTTATATTCCTCTGAATATACTATAAGTATTGAAATGCTTCCCAGAATGTCCCTCTTCAACCATACAACTCCTACCTACCTTTCAAGAACTAGTTCAAATTTTTAGAAATATCAATTGACTACTCTACTCTACAATTATCATTCCTTTAAATTCTTTAAACTTTCTTAAATAGATTGTAAGTTTCCTGAGACCCAGAAATATGTTATTTTCTGTGCATCCTACACAGCCTCTTAGTAAATAACTAGTCCTCAAATTTGAGAGGACTGATGTTATTTGAAGTGAACTTCCTCAAACATTCTCATAGTCATTCCATTTTAATTATTGCTTTCTTTTGCTTCATAACTTTATCTCCTCTAGAAACTTAATCTATCAACCTTATTCAGATATTTTTCTTTAGTAGCCATTATATATGCTTGACTTTACCTAGTTATCTTGTGAATAATATGAACTGAATATATTTAAGATAAAATTCTTCACCTCCCTTGCCAATCTATTTTTCCTTCTGACTTTGCAAGTTGTGTTAATGGAATCACCACTTTAATTACCTAGTAAAATAAGTTTTAACCAAATTTAACATTTGGTAACTGTAATCTTCCTCTTCTAGTTCTATGTTTTGTTAATCACCTATATATACCCTAAATTCCAGCAAAATTAAACTAATCATTTTGTTGTGCTTTCTCCAGTTTTGTTCCTAATGGTTTTAAGTCAGAATGCTATTCCTCTCATAGTATTCCACTGAATAAGACAGGTTAAATATTTCTATCTCCATTGAATTTTCTTAATACCTTTACCACAGAACTCCTGAGGTTTCTTTCTAAAACATTTAGTATAAACTACCTTGGAGTATTGTTAGATCTTATATTCTTGGGATAGCTAATGCTGATTTTTATGTCAAAAAAACAAATTTTTCTCTGCCAAGGTATTAAACACAGTGCCTAGGTAAAATAAATACTTGAGTAGAGTAATACTTGTTCAATTCATAAAGAATGATAAGTTTTGTAGATAAAGGAAATATCTAAAACCTCAAAAAATGATCTATCTGTGTGTGTGTGTGTGTAATAAGTGCTCATCCTAATTTTTGGTAAAGATCTTTGATGAGGGAGAAACCCACTGCTTCTAAGACAATCCATTCTATTCAGTTTCAATAGGTAGAAAGGTTTTTCTTTATCTCAAAATTCATTTGCTATTTTCTCTTATTCTCCTGGAAATACACAGAATACCTTTTCTACAAGACAATCCTTCAAAAACTTAAAAAACTCCTCCTGCTCCCCAACCCTTCAGAAGTCCTCCCATCTCTAAGCTATGTATTTTACGTTCCTTCAAATTTTGGGGTTGTCCTTGATTCTACCCTCTATAACATCCTCCAATATCTAGACTCAAAGTCTTGTTAATTCTATTTAACTTTCTTAAAATTGATTCTGATAATATTACACATTTGAAATACTTGTCCTTCAGGACACTGATAATCTTGAAACATACAGACTCTGTATTAAGCTTTTTTCAAAAGAAGAGATTTTTGAGATAGAACGGATGCCTTTAAAGTCCTCTCCAGGTCTAAGTGTATAAACAATCCTGTATACTTCTACCTTGAGCTATATAACAGTACTTATATTAATAACAGCCCTACTTTATATTTTAATTGTTGTTAAAATTAATTTTTAAAATATCCCATTCATGAACTTACTTTATAAAATGTAGAAGAAGATCAGTGACAAATTTGGCAGATTTCACAATAGGGCTTCCAGGCTCATTAAATGTACGTGTATTATGTTCTATATATCGAACTTCCCACATCAGTGATGAAACCCGCCTTTGGAGGAAAAATACAAGAAATAACTTATATTTTAAAATTGTACATGGAAATTAAAATTAGATCTATTTTTGCTTCTAATCTCAAAATTACAGAAGACAATCATAAATCTAATAAACATTACTTAATTTAGTATTATAATACATGGATGACACAATTAAATAGCTGAACAGATCACCTGTGGAATATTAATGAATAAAGTGAACAATGAGTTTATTGTGAAACACAACTGAAGAAAAATTATGCTCTGAATATTAAAACAAAAGTTGATGGAGAATTACTTCTAATGATTCAAATTCTATGACTGAAACAAACTCCTACATAGTCTCCAGAGAACTGTTCAGGGAATAGTCCTTAAAATACATCTAGTGGAAGGAGTAAAAAAATAAATATCTTTACCAACCAAACACCCAAAACACTCTTCTCCCATCTTACCCAAAATAAAGACTTCTAGCAACCATAATCACATGGGATACAATCATACACCAGAAGCAAACAAAAACTGGATTTGGATAGCAAACAGTCATTAAGGGGGGGAAAAAACCCACTAACTATATATTTTACTGTTTATCAGAGGTAAGGCCAAATATAGGTCTCCAAACCCAAACAGGCTATATAAAAATAAGCAATCAGAACGGTGACAAGAACAATAAGGTAAACCTTTCAGGAAGAGGTTGGAAGAAAGAGAAAGAATGACTTCTGAAAAAAAAAAAAAATATATATATATATAAAAGGACAATAGCCCTAGGCCCATTTGAATATAGAGAAAAATTAATTCTAACATCTTAACAACTTGATGACAAAATACAATACTATGTATTTTATAATAAAGATTCTATGCTTTTAAGGGAATGTTAAATTATAACTATATACAGTGGATATATAGCTTTCGATTTTTTATTTTTATGTCCATTTTGGAGTTCAAAAGGCAGGTTCCTGTACAAATTTCAAATTAGACTTCAGAAATAAACTTTTCAACCATATAAAATATTTCTAAATCATGAGTTGGTTCTAAGATACCAGTAATATTCTATTTAGAATTCTAACAACTTTCACATGACACTGGAGAGCAAGATATGAAGTGAAGATGGAAAAAAACAAACAACAAACAACAAACTCCCACAGTGCAACACAAAAGAGAATGGGAGTGAAATATTTAGAAGCAATGAGAAAAGAAAAGAGGCTCACAACTGCTGATATGTAAAGAAACATGTGAAAATAGCTATTTGTATGTAAATAGCTATTTGTATTCTCTTTGAAAAAAGTATATTATACAGTTTTATCAAGTCAGTTGAAATAAAAGAAAAACAAAGGAATTATAAGCAAGTAAAAGTTTATCAAAGCTACAAAATCAAAGGGACTTTTAAGATGAAAATGGAAAATGTGATTTCCTTATATTAAATACTTATTTTTCTTATTTGAGTATCTATCTATATTTATACATATCCAAACATAGTTATAGAAAAGTTATTATTTCAGGTAATATATCTTTAGAAAAAACATAAACAATTTAAAGTTAGGATGTTAGGGGTCTTGACTATTTGAAATTAAAATTGCTAAAGTTTTGCAAAATTTTCTAAAACTTCTGAATGTTTTCAAATGTCTATAGAATCAAAGACATAGGATAAAAGGACAATTACTCTTTCATCAGTATTCAAAGATTGCATAACTAAAGCAAACATATAATTCTGTGCCTTTTCTCCCCTTTAGAAAACTCTGTTGGGTTTTCTATTATACAATATAGAATAATTAAGAAAAGTGAGTGTCAAATTAGATTAGGAAATAAAAGTACTGTACTCAAAAAATTTTCCAAAGAATAGTCTCAATTAAGACCATTTAGTAATAATACTATCCTTCCCTCTCCCCAGCTACACCTTCTCCAGTAATAACTACATAACTTTGGTTCTAACCTGTAAAATCTGCTTTCCAGTCTTTGTTTAATTGTACTGAGATCAGTAGGATATGCCACTACAGTGCAATACATGGGATATGCTTGTAGATCCACAGGGGCCACAAATGCAGAAGCAATATCTAAATCAGAGAAGGAAAAAAATGTTTATAAATTAAAAAATACTTTTAAACAAAGATTTTATGAATTTTCAAAACCATGTGGTCTAACTATGTACTTCTTATAAAAATCGCACAGCTAAATCTATGTAAAGAGAAACTTTTTATTATTACTATATTAAATACTTTGAAGTTAACTCTTAAGGGCTGTATTACTTGATTCATTGCTTACATCGTAAGATTAAATATCCTCTTTTGGGTTGTAGTAGGAGACAGGATACAGATCTGTAAATTCACTAGTGTGGGGAACTAATAGTATGAAGATAACTTCCACTAATGTAGTAGTTCAACAATCATCTGCAACTTATATTCCCAGAGTCCTCATGACACTGAGATGTTAAGTGACCTGCTTAGAGTCAGACAAACAAAATGTGACTACAGTATAAGTTGAACCCCAATCTCCCTTACTCCAAGACCATGCCTCTTTCCACTAAGTCAACAAAGATAACATTTCTACATTCATATGTCCATTGCCACATATTACTATAACACATAGGGGCCATTGAGTATGTATTTTAACAAGTTTAAAAAAAGTTTTGCCAAACTTAATCTTCTATGAAATTCTAAACTTTTTATCGTCATTATCATCTATTATCATCCTGCCACTTTACTCTGGTATCTCATACTTGACAGCAAGACAGAATCATTAAGACAATATTGATTAAAAAAAAAAGTTTTGTTTTAGGGGAAGCTTGATGCCATTAAAAAAAACTGTTAAATTTTCCTGTTCTTCATTATCTACCAGTAGTAAAGAAATCATAGTCTACAAATAATTGAAGTTGCAGGCCACACAAAGGGACATGTAGACAAATATGAATAGGTTGGCACCATTTCCAACCAAGAAATACACATTGAAAAGACATCATCACAGAAAGACAAGTGAAAAAGGAGTTTGGGAAGATCACCTATCAAGAGCAAAGATTTAACAAAGGCTTTTTGTGATTCAGTTGTAACTCCATACAGCCTTGATATAATTACCAACAAATTTCTGCAATACCAACAAAATCTGCAAATTATATAAGAAAAGTCTACAAGAGAAAACAGAACTGAAAACTATCATTTTTTTTGGACTATTACCAATTAGAATTTTATTTTACATACAAAATCGATTACAAATGAGTGAAAAAAATGAGTAAGCAATAATTAAATAAAAACAATTTCCAATATAAGAAGGTAATCTGCAATCATTTTGAGCATGTAGGTTTAGAGTTGAAAGGGACCATATCAAGATCAAAATCTAAACCCATAATTTGATTTTTATCTCCAATGAATAAGATGTCCCCTTTAAAAAAATCTCAAAATAATTTCCCCAACTTACTCCATAACTGAATTCTTATAATAAAAAAAAAAATGTTAAAAGCAGAACTCAACTAAGAAAAAAATACAGTAACATATGCAACACTGTACACCTATAGTTTTTTACCTCTGTACAGAGGAGAAATCATATCTTTCAGGACCAAGACTGATAACACTAATATATCTGAGTTTGGTCTTTTTTTTTTTTTTTGGCTTAAAAAAAAAAAAAGAAAGAATAGGAAAGAAAAGAAAAGAAAAAAAAAGAAAAGAAAAGAAAAGAAAAAAGTCAAGTACATGTTAAGTTAAACAACATATTATCAATGAAGTACTACTACACGGAAGAATCTTCTAGTAAGTCTTGAGAGCAGACACAAACCAATACAGATTTTGGTGACTAAATTGGACCTCTATATTCACAGGCCAACTGTGAATCAGTCTGACTCTGTCAGATTCAGTCTTTTAATTCAATTCTAGATTTCCACTTGTTTTTGAATACACTGTCAAAAAACCAGTTTAAAAGATTTTATATACTTAAGAAAAAAATATAAATTTTTGTTTTAAAATACTTTACTTCAGAAAAATCAATCCCACCAAATTTCCTTATGTTACTTCAATGTAATAAATTAATTTTGCTCTTTAATAAATTGGATTATGTACAAAAGGCCACTTAAGAAGCCTCAAAAATCACGTCACATGTTTGATTAAGCAGTTGTAAAAAAGTAGCCTGGGAAAAATTGGGTTGGGGAAATAGGGACATTTGATCAGTATTTTTGATTAAACGAAAGGTTTCTACATAAAAACTAATTAGAGTTTTTCTGTATTGTTCTAATGAGTAGAATTCATATTCATCAGTAGAAATTGTGGGAAGGCAAATAAACTTTAACAGAAGAAAGAACTTCCCTAAAGACTTAAGTTGCCAAAAAAAGTAATCAATCACCTCATCAGGCAGTGTGTTCTATGTCACTTTCAGTGTTAAGAAAGTATGCTAGATAGCTACTTGGAAAGATACATTATAAAAGTATAAAGGCATCCAGCATGGACCTAAAGTCCTTTGAAAACTCCAATACAATATATAATTTTCAGTTTTATTTCTGCTCAAATTTTCTAATTATGTACCATGTTTCCTCCTTTTTCAATCTTACCTAGTGTCATGAGCTGGTTTATTCCTGTGATAATTCTTTCACATTCCTCATCCCTGGGATTAGTACCCCATTCTCCATCCAGAGGTTTATATATCAATGTTCTACATTCAACATCAGTTAAAGGAACACTTGTTCCTAGCTCTTCAGGAAATACAGCTAAAATGCATCAAAAAGAAAATTTGAGAAAAATCACCTTTAGGAAAATTAATGAAAATATATATGAAAATTCCTTAACTCAACAATCTTAGTTTGAAATTCCTTGAAAAGACTTTACAATTTTATTAGTGACAGGCTCATTGATATAAAATATATTTTATTCTCAAAAATATTCATTCCAGAAAATAATTCTCTAATAGTTAAGAGTTTAAGAAAAATGGTAGTTTCACATCAGAATTTTAAAACTTATAAGTCATTAGTTTTACATTATTTCCTTAATTAACAAATTAACAAATTCCTCCTCAAAAGTTGGGAAGGGAACACTACTTCAACTTAGTCTGGGATGAGATGAGATGAAAATCACCAAATCTACTTCAATGGAAAACCATCAGGCTTCAGCATCTGCCCTTCACCTGCCTCCTAAGATCATGCTGGTTTTATTATAACTATAAATCCTCAATGCCCTGAAGAACCAGCATGATTATCTGACCTACTGACTATTATTTGAACCCACAAGCTTTGCTATCTGCACTTCCACTATTATGTACTTTTATGTTGTCTTTGCATCTGAACTTTTTATATGCTGTGTCCTCTAATTAGACTATGAACTCCTTGGGAGCAGGGGTTGCCTCATTTTTTTCTATCTGTATCTCTGACACAGCGTAATGCTTGGCATGTAATAAGTATTCAATAAATGCTTTTTCACTTATTCAAACATTCATATTGTTAGTGAACCAATTTTTTTCTGGTTCTATTTACTCTAAATCAGTTCACACATGTCCTAGCACTTTCTGAAATCCTTATTTCTTTCATAAGAATAATATTCTATTATATTCATGACTTGTTTATAACTTAATTGGTGACTAACTCCTTAGTTTCTATTCC
The DNA here is from genome assembly GCA_023553655.1 of Myrmecobius fasciatus. NCBI lineage: Eukaryota > Metazoa > Chordata > Mammalia > Dasyuromorphia > Myrmecobiidae > Myrmecobius > Myrmecobius fasciatus. Next base: position 136,670 of record JAJPUD010005022.1, on the reverse strand, counting down.
TTTGCGGTAACAAAAAGTACTACTATAAATACTTTTTGTGCATTCCTCCATTTTGCCTCTGCTCCTCCCCTTTTCAACTCCACAAAACAAGATGCCCCTTCCAGACTGAATTCATCACTTTTTATCTCACCACCTACTAAAATCAAGTCTTGATTGACAGAACTATACCCTATGATTAAAGAACTAGAGGGTAGAGCACTGAACAAAAATTTTAATGCTTTCTTTTATAAAGGGTAGAACATATAATTAGCTCACTCCCCTTTGCATCTATTCCTCTGCCTTGGTTGATTTCAAGTCCATAGAACAATATGCTCCAAGATCAAATCCACCTTGGTCCCTGCACCCCCCACACCTCATTTTCTCCTCTCCTTTTGTATACTGATTTCCTTTTGACTATACGCTCCTTAAGGACAGAGACTGAGTTGGGTTTTTTTTTTGGGGGGGGGGGAGGAAAGAAGGGGCAGAAGGAGGATTATGGCTGCATGAATCCACATTCATTTAGCTTTTGACTGTAAGCTATTTTAGGCCAGTAGTGACAAAACTAAGCAAATGAGATAAATTCAATTCCTGATTTATATATTACAAAAGAATATGAAATTTACTCTCTATTTGCTTTTGAAAATGATAATTTTTAACTTAATTGAGAATACTTCAATATAGCTTAATTTGAAATAAGGATTAAGCAGTTTTTCTTTTACCAAATAGATGTTTGTGAACTAGCCCATTTGCACATTATCAAAATTGATCTCCTACTCTGATTTCACTAAGTGCTCTACTTAATCTTGTTATATTGACTTGTTTTATTTAATACTAATTAATATTTATCCATGACTCCTTCACTTCCTTATTTTAGCTATCATTATGGCTTGATAAACCTAAATTGAACTATACTGAAAGAACAATACAGATCCACTTCATTTGAAAGTCATCGTATATAGAGGATCTTTTTATTTAAGTTCAGCAGGATTTACTTGTTGCTACTTAGCAAAACCTTTATTCTTCCTTGACTGTCTCATTTCCCCTTCAGTGGCTGTTCCAAATTTTCCTTCTCCAACCTACCCTTTCCAACGACAGGGATTTACATGTTTATCAATTTCTTCCCCATTCTACACATCTCAAAACCTACTCTCTTCACTCATCTTCTCCATTCTATATACTTGTATCTGAAGAAAAAGCATTCTCTTTGCCAATACCAAGTCTCTTTCAGAAGTTTGTACTCATCAGTTATTCCTCCCTATTGAAAAAAATGATTATTAATAACCAATGATTTGGGGAGAATTCAATTTTCCTTTTTTTTTTTTTTTTAAAATTCTCATTTCAAGATCTAATGTCTTAATATTGAGTTAATCCTCTTTATTATCTTGGGGGGAGAAGGGGAGGGTTGCCTGGCAACCAGCTCAGGCTTGAGGGGTTACATCAATTCTTTGAACAGACTTCCCAAGAAGGGAAGGGGAGGGGTTCTTAGAAGTGGAAGACATAATCAAAGTTCAGGTCCAAGTCCTCATGGTAATATTCTGACTGTTAAAACAAGAGTTGACTGCCATCCTTTTGATGTCCTAAAATAACACATAAGTCCTGAGCTCTCAGCCAAAATTGTCTAGGAGAAAGAGGGCCAAGTGACCATTATTTTCCTGAAATACTGGCATTATTAATAAAATGATTAAATTAAAAGAAATCATGTCTGGAAAATGTTTTTAATCATCATACTACCCTTTACTTTATACTCAATCTCTCTTTTCCCCCCTCCATTTGGTCACAGATTTAAGTTCAAATTTAAATCAATGGTAAGAAAATCCCAGTTGACCCTACTATCTCTCTTGAAGCTACTTTTGTCCTTTTCACCTTTATTATTTTTCCTACCACTTCTGGGATAAAACACAATTTGGCTTCCTCTTATCTTTCCTTACTTTATTTATCTTAAATGATCTATACTTACCCCCTCTACATTTGCATTACCCATTTCTCAATTTGAATTCTTCTTCTTTTTTTAAAGTTGGAGTCAAAAATTCAACTTTTTTGTAACAGGAGGACTTGCCAATCTCCCGCCAGCCTTGGACATCCCCCCCCCCAAAAAAAAATCTAAATTGACTATTGTCCAGAACAGAAACTTTTTCAAAGGAACAAAGGCAAAAACTATTATTCTCAGAGTCCCTCTAAGATAATGAATACAATTTTAAGATGACTCAATACAATCAATTAAAACTCATACAGAATATGTAAATAATTACATAACTAGATAAAAGAAATATCAATTAAACCTTTGGAAATAACCCTACCAAATTATAGATCCCATGTGTTATCATATTCCTTAAACAATGATACAATCACACATCTAAATAAACAAATATTCAGTCAATTAACACTATGTAAAAGTGAGCTATTCCTTTAAAAAACACTCTCTGCTCCCTTTTCTCCTCCTCCAGAGAAGAGTCCTGCTTATCTTGTTCACCCATGCATAGATTGCTCTCAGTTTACTTAAGTCACATCTCGCTTGATGTCCAAGGCTGAGGGGGAGGAGAGAGATGGCAAGTCCTCCCATTATACTTTTTTCCTGTCTTTCATCCTACCTTGCATTATCTAGTAACTTGCCAAATCTTGTATTTGCCTCTACAGCATTTCTCACTTTTCCTTTTCACTAGACAGCCACTACTCTACCTAACTACAAGCTGTCACCATCTCCTGCTTAGATTATTTTACCTCCTGATTTCTTTGTTTCCATCTTCTCCCTTCTCCAACGCAACTTATGAGGCACCAGATATTCCTAAAATAAAACTCTGACCTGGTTACATATCTGTTCAAAAACTTTTAAAAGCTCCCTACCACTTCTAGGATAAAACAATTTTTTTTTTAAGCTAAGCATTTATGGCCTTCTATAATCTGTTTCCTCTTTATTTCATATGACTCTTAGGAGTTTTACATTCCATCCATATTAGATTACTAGCCAATTCATTACATTAACTTGATGCTCCCTCTCATCCATCCATCCACTGCTTTTGTCCAGCTCCTGAAACATATTACTCCTTTATCAAAGTCTATCAATCAGTCAATCACTAAGAAGCATTTATTGAAGCCAACTGCAACAGTGAAGGCAGCATTTCTTTACCAAGAGTTCCCTATATGAAAATTACTGTCATAACATTCTCTCCCATGAAAATAATGAGTCTTGCAAAAACAAACAAAAAAAGCTCCCATTAATATACTGCTTTTAGATTTCCCAAAATATCTACATACACTGTCTTTATTTGATGCTAAGAACAATCTTACATAGAAAAGGCATTATTATTATTCCCCATTTAAGAGATAAGTAAAGGCAGATTTTGAAATCAGATATTCCAGACTCCAATACCAGTATCCTATCCATTAACTTCCCTTTGTAGTGCTTAACAATTAAAAACAAGTGCCACTATCTGAACAGAGTGGTTACTTTGGTGAAACATAAAAAATTTTATTTTTAAAAAACCTAATGTAAATGAAAATGAAAAATTTCCAATGAGTTCTATTAATCAACGAATATAAGAACTGATCTAAACTTAATTTTTCAATTTTCAAATTGTGTCTCTAACATCTTGTTTTCAATTACTTTTTTGGATGAAACATTTCCTATAATTTTTTCAAATAGCTCCTATTTCATCAACTATTAACAAACTCTTTTTTATTATTAAGTTCATTCATCATGTAACTTCAATTACATAGAGCATAATCTACAAATACACATACCATTATTAGGAATAAGTTCCATATCCCAAGGGCTCATCTTTTCCGTGTCTCCATTATCCCAGCTTAAAGAAAGATATAATACTTGCATTAAAATTCCAAGTAAAATAATTGCTGAATGAAAAGATGCAATTTATCATAAAAAGTTAAAAACAAAAAAACTTCATAATTTTGAGAGGCTGACTCATGTACTCAATAGTATGCTTATTTGAAAAGAAATTTAAGGAGGTGAAACAAACCAAAAAATACTAGATATTTACCAGACATTGTAACACTGAAATAAACTGTCAGGATATTCAGGCTGAAGAGGTTCCTGGCTTTCAATAGTTCCAAACCACCAAGCATCATCTATGACTGACCTGAAACGATCACCTGGATAAGGAATAAACAGGAAGTAGTGTTACTAAGATATGTCATGTTACAATCCATTTTTCGTATATACACTTCTAATGAAAATACCAAATTGAAGGTTCCCAGAGAATCAGTATGTCCAAAATCTCAATCCATTATTTTCCTCCCCTAATTCTTATTTCTGTTAAGGGGTAGTCATTTTAACTTTCCAGGTTCATAACTTTGGCATTGGGGTAACTAGATGGCATAGATTCCTCTTCCTGAGTTCAAATTTGTCCTAACTTACTCACTAGCTGTGTGAATCTGGACAAGTCATTTAACTCTGCTTCAGTTTCTTCATCTGTAAAATGAACCAGATAAAGAAATGGCAAATCACTCCAGTATCTTTGTCAAGAAAAATCAAAATTGTGTCACAATGGGTCAAGTATGACTGAATAACCAAGAAGGGGAAAAATTTTGGTATATCCTCCACCCTCCATCGTACCTATCTAATGACATACTAAATCTTACTGTTTCTATCTCTACATCTCTCACTATGACCCATTTTTTCCCCTACTCACACACAGCTTCTAGCTTTAGTTCAGGCTCTTACCACCAATCACCTAAATTATTTTAACTGCCTTTGCTAATTACTCCACCTCATGTCTCTTTTCATTCTGGTCCATTATATGCACTACTGCCAAAAGTAATTTTCTTTAAACACAAAACCAATCACGCCACTGATGGCTTCCTCTTGCTTTTCCGAAAAAACAAATTCCTTTCAAAAGTTTTTAAAACTCTTCACAACTTGGACCCAACCTTTATTTTCAAGCTCAGTGAACATTATTATTCCATCTAACTCATGCTATTGCATTTCTAATAGCTACATCCCCACACCTGAAATATACTCTTGCTCACCCCTGCCCCATATTCTATCTTTTTAGTCTGCGTTATTTCCTCCCTCTCTCCACCATAACATTATATGATTCAGTCAAACTATGTTCCTGTATACAACACTCCCTCACTTGCAACCATGCTTTGTAGGGTCTTACCTCAAGACTGAAACTTTATTTCTCCTTTCTTTTTCTTTTTGGAATCTTTAGTTCCCTTCAAAAGGACTCTCCTGCTTTTTTAAATGGTCAGAAGCTTCTCTCACTTAAGTCACTATTTTTTTTCATGTTTCACATTATTTAGATACATTATATGCCCAAATAAAATGTAATCTTTTTGGGGGCAAGTGCTGTCTTGTTTATGTTTTTTAATTACCCGAGTAATTAGCAACGTGCTTGATACATAGCAGACGCTTAATAGATGCTAATTAAGTGATCACATGTCTCCTAAATATTTTTAATTTAGGCAAAAATTTCCTAAGTTTCCCTTACACTGTTCCGTTTTATGTCCTTTTCTAAAGATGAGTTGTAGTCTACTAAATAGAATAACACAAGACATGGAATTGTCTTGGGATTGAGAAAAACAAAACAAAAATAAAGCAACATTAAAACTCCTAAATAAAGACATCTAAGATTGGGGAAAAGGGCAGAAAAGGAGAAGAGAAGCATATTCATTCATACTGCTCTTACTAAAAAGTATTGTAAATAATGTTTATTTACATAGACCCAAATGTAGAGATTTACCCTTAAAACTTAAGACCCAAATGTAGAACTTTATTCTGACAAAATTTCAATTAGTAGATTTGACCCTTTCACCCTGACCTGTTAATAGCTTTTAGACTCATGATCTGGTCCTATTGTTGGCTACTTTTCAATTACAATTACAGATTTGATAAGAATGACGTGTATGATATATCAATAAATTAACAAGCATTTATTAAGTTAGGTATCATAACATCTAACTCACTGACAAAAATTCTGAGAAAAGAACAAGAATAAGGACAAATCTTTGTACTATACTATACTATAGAGATCCTTCAAATCAAAGATTTAATCAGAGAAGTCTGGATCCTGGCACTCAATTAATTATGAATCTCCCTCACTCATTTAACCCTTATATTTGAAAAGAATTTTAAATTTAAATTTAAAAAAGTTTTAAAATTAAAACTAATAAAATGATGGCTAATGGCACATATTGGCAATGAATGCTTGAAGACATTTATAAAATGATGGGTGTTGAATTAGATGGTTTCAGATGCCTTCTTATTGCTGGAATATCCTTCTGGAGTTATGGCAGAATTCTTCCACTACTGAGTTCCTTAATTTTAAGCAACATGCCACTCATTTTTTCTTTGCTCTAACTGAGACTCTCCAGACTTTGCTTCTAGTCCTTACTTTCCAAAGATCTTTTTTAAGTGTTATCTTCCTGAATGAGAATAGAAGTTCAAGAGGGTAGGACCTGCTTTTCCTTTTGTTTGTATTTGTGTCTTCAATTGCTCAGCACAATGCCTAGCACATAATAAACACTTAATAAATGCATGCTGACTTTAAATATGAGGGTCCTTTCTTAGCTCTTTAAATTCAGTTATGAATAGAATTGTATAATTTCTTATCTAAAAACGAGAAAACAAACACAGTACACAAAATACTTAATGAGTGCATGCTTAGTCCTTAAAGGGAAGAAAAAAACAAACTGATTTTTAATAAATGTAAGGGTATTTCTGATACAAAAAAGTCATCAATGATGAATTTCCTATTCAGCAAGTAATTATTTTTATTCAATTTGTATATTGTTAATAAATGATTTCTTCTTTAAAAAATTATAAATGCCATTTTTATACCAATCACTTCAAAATAGACATGTATAAAAAAATTAAACAAAATGAGTCAATAAAGATGCTACTTCTGGCAGAAATGGCAGCATTATGCACCTCAACTCTCCATCTAGGAATAAAAAAAAGCAAATGTTTTATCATCTATCCCCTCACACCCAGGAAATAAAGTACTTCTGGAGGTTATTTTTTTTGCTGAGGCAATTGGGTTTAAGTGACTTGCCCAGGGTTACACAGCTAGGAAATGTTAAGTGTCTCAGACCAAGTTTGAACTCAGGTCCTACTGACTTCAGAGTTGGTGCTCTATCCACTGCGCCACCTAGCTGCCCCTTGGAGGTTCTTTCTAAAGTAATTATAAACATACCTATATTCCATCGTCTATATTTTGCATCATCAAATTGCTGCCTTAAGACCAGAAAATCTATAACATCTGGCATATCATGGTACCTAAAATAAAAGAAAATAAAACAAAAAATGAATAAATTGGTTAAAGCAAAAAGTTTTGAAAGCTTTTGCCTCTCTCAATGTCCCTTACTTCATTGTAAAGGCTCCTCCAGTCAGTTTGCCAGTATCAGGGTCTAGAAAAGCAAGCTTAAGGCAGCACAGTGTAGGCAAACCCACTTCATATTTGATGCCAACTATTTTCATTAGTTCTTGCTCCTAGGGGGAGGGGAAGAAGAGAGGAAAAAAGAGGAAAAACAAACAAGAAAACACCATGCTTTTAATTTAAATGTTTTGATTTAAGCTTGACAGTAAATTTAGCATTAAGAAAAAAATCTATTGAAATGAGGACAGAGTAAATTTCTTGAATTACTTCTTTTTTGTGGGAGAGGGGGCATGGATTTGTGATTTCTTTAGTATAAGGGAACTTCTAGAGAGTAAATACCTTCAGAAAATCAGATCAACAACTACTCTATATCTTACAGTATTACAGAATTCTTTGCAAGCATTTAGAGGTTAAGTTACTTGATGAGTTCATTAAGCCTCTGTCACAGAAGGGTCTTTATATAAAGTCATCACAACTTTCAACTATACCCAATATGCCATGTTGACTCTCAAATGTCTTTTTTTAAGTAAAATTTAGGAAATTTAAGATCAAAATGTCAGATTTGTTTCATATGGTATTAAAAGTTCTTAGATATAAAATGAATAAACAGTCTAAAATTAACTCTAATATCAAACATAAATAGCATCAGTCAATAAATTAGATCAGTATTATTTTTTACTGCAGATGAAAATAATGTAATAACAATTCTTAAAAGAAAAAAAAAGTTCTACTTATTCTTAAAGTTTCAAGACCCCTCCCCCAAAAAAGTGTTATTTATTCCCAAAGACAAAATCATAATTATACTATAAATGGTTTCATTTGACTAATTAGCCTGAATCAAAAAAATTTTTAAAAATGTCAAGATAAAAAGAAACATTACAGTACCCGCAATTCCATTTTATGCCATGGCTGTTTTTTTGGATTAATGCTATATATTTTATTTTTTCGGGCCATTTCAACATATGCTTCATGTCCTTGTCGAAAATAGTAAACCTAAGGGGAAAAAAGCCAAAACCAAAATTGTAAAACACAAATATATCACTGTTACATTGAAAAGTTTAAGCTAAAACAAACTATTCCATGAGTGAACTGTTAAATTTCAATAGGTTATATTATCATTAATCACAATATTCAATTAGTCCAAAAGTTTTAGTATGCACTACTTATGTTTTAGATATTGTGTATGGAGACACAAAGAGAAGTGAGGGGTGAGAGAAAAGAGAACAATTAACTAGATCCATATAAGATAAATACAGAGAAAATGCAAAGTAAACTTAGGAAAGAAGAAACCTGCAAGTGAGAGGACAGTAGAAGGAATAGGAGATGAATCTTGAAAGAAGCCAAAACTAAGAGGCCTCAGAGATGAGACATTATACCAGAAATGGAGGCTATCCAGTGCAATGGCATAAAACAAAATGTCCTGTGTCAGGAATGGCAATTAAGTTAATGTAGCTGAATTTGTGGAGGGAAATTAGACATATGATGATTAGAAAGATGAGTTTTATGTGACAAAAAGAGGACTTTTATATTTGATCCTACAGGTAAACAAGGAACCACTAGAGTTTACTGAGGTGGAGATAAGGATTGATATGGTTAGATACATGTTTTAGGAAAATTATTTTGGCAATGTGAGTAAAGATAACCCTGTGGCAGACCAATTATTAGAAGGTTTCTGCAATTATCTAAGCAAGAAGTGTAAAAGACATGAACTAGGTGAATAGAGGGAAGAGAACATTTTGAACATGCAAGGTGTAGGAAGATAGGACAAAATTTGGCAATTCACTGATTATGTGGATAAAGTAAAAGAGTGAAGTATGATACCAAGGTTATAAAACTGGGTTATTTGAAGGATGATTTTTATAATAAAAGGAATTTTGGATGAAGGGTAGGTATGGGGAAGAAGAATATAAAGAGACTAGCAATGTGTTCTAAGACATCTTTGCCTGATTATCTGGTCAGTGGTCAAAAAACATTGTTTCTTGAACTATGAACTGTGCTACTTACTCATTGTGTCCTACCCAACAAAAAGGGGTAATATATTAATATTAAGGGTAGGATTAATTTCCTAATCATAAGGTTTGCTCTGTACTCACACTATCACTCTAAGATCAACTGTTATTAACTGCACACAAATACATACATAAACCAAGTTCTAATTCTGACAAATACAGGTTGTATGACCCTGGTTAAGATTCAATGTTCACGTTCACTATAATTCTAAGTAGGAAAACAGAGAGAATTCTGGTGTGAATTAGCAGAAAAGTTTCCATTGTAGGAGTTTCCTGTACAATAATGAAATCACAAAACTGGACAATAAATAATATTTTTTTAAAAACTTGCAAAAAACCCCAAAACAAAAAACAAAAACCACAACACTTACTTTGCTCTGGACCCTCTTTTTGTTTTATTTTCTATTCTCCCTCTATATTATTTCATTTGATTTCATCAGCTCCCAAAAGATTTAATAAATACATCCATGTTTTCCAATTGGATATCACATGAACACTTTAAACTATACATCATTTTCTTCCCCAAATCCTCCTCTCTTCTTAACTTTACTCTCTATCAAGGAAACTATACAGTCATACAACCTGGGTGTTATCCTCAAGTGTCCAATCAGTTGTCAAGCAGTGTTATTTCTACTTTTGGAATGTCTCTCTAAGACCTCTTTCTCCACTCTCACACTCCTGTCACATCCCATCTTTATATGTTGGTCTTTTCTCTAGTCTCTATGCTAAGCCATGCTTCACTTAGCTGTCAAATTGATCTACCAAAAGAAACAGATTATTTTCAATAAAACCTGGATTTGTCTTATTTGTAAATAGTTGTTTGTATGCTATTTCTCCATTAGATTGCAAACATCTTGAAAGCAGACTTAGTATAGTGCCTAGTACACAGGAGGTAAATGTTGACTTAATAATAGATTTTTACTGAATAAAAAGGATGACATCATTTTAAAATTCATGAACATTTAGAGTATTAGTCAAGAATAAGAATTCAAATCAGTATGTTTCCCAAACCCAGAATATTACCAAGAGTAAAGTATTCCTTCAATTTTAAGATTTTGAAAAAAAATACTTCAAACCTATGTACCATCCATGTATGTTAGCTTAAGATATATACCAAATTTGAAAATGATGTAATTTTGGAGGAAAATATTACGGTAAGGCTTCTCATTTTAAGTTGACTTCCAATTCCACCTTCCATCCCAAAGACCCAAAAAGGAAGAAATACTCTATAAAATATTTCCAAAATGTAAGTGATCTCTTTTTGTCATAGAATCAGGAATCTATCAAGCAATTTCAAAATAATTAGACTATCCTGAAATCTAAAAAGTGGAGTATGACACTATTGCTATTAAAATCAAAGTAGCCAAAGTTTTACATGATGAACTTATAAACTTATAGAGACATCTGTTAAGTATAACTTGAAATACAATACTGGACAACAACTAAAAGTTTTATTCACAGTATACTGACTAAAAGAACATAAGCCTCTTATCTCTATGAAAATAATGAATTATATTTTTATTATGTCAATCTATTTAATTTCACTGATTTATATGATTATAGGGAACAAAAATAAAATTAGAGATGGAAGCCACAGCTTACAAAATCTCATAAACTCGTTTTAAAATTCTACCCAAAGCTTTCCATTTCTCTTTTTCACACATTTTCATTTAAGCAATGTTTCTAAACAAAGAAATCAATGGAACAAATGTGTATTATAATATATAGAGATAAATACACTTATTTCTCTCTAAATATATGTACATATACATATAATAAAAATTCTGGCAGTATAAGGCTTTTCTAGTAATTACAAGTTTAATAGAACTTGGCATTAAAATCAACTGTGTAAAAAAAAAAAAAAAGACAAAAATGAAAGTCAATTCTGAAATTGAAACATACCTCATCTCCCATTTGTGGTACAAATGGACATCTTCGGGGAACAGTATCTGTAATCCATACTGAAGGCAACCATTCTTCTAATGTCAAACCATTTTCAGTCAATTCTCCAACAGCCAATCTCTAGAGAAGGTTCATATTTGAAAGTGAGTAGGATCACCATAAATAGGTACTTATACACAAAATACCTACTGAAATTTTATGAAAATAGAAACATCAACTCTTTAGTATAAAATGCATACCCCTCATATCACAAAATATTGTATAACAGGGATATGTAAAATAAAGCAAGCTTTCCCCTAGAAGAATGTATTTCTTTAAACTGCACAATTATTTACAAACTGGTTTCCTTGAAATAATATTAACAGAAAAAGTTAACCGCCGCAGTATGAAAAAAACAAATTTAAAAACAGAATTGATTGATCCCTTCTTGCTCTAAATCTATGATACATAGTGCTGAGCATGCAATACTTATTCCCTAGAAAAATACTGAAGGTTTTAAATTGCATTAAAATACTGAAAATCTTTTTTTTTTTTTAAAATAAGGATATGGGTTCAAACAGTTGTCTTGATTAAATAAACATTTTCTAAATATCTACAATATTCAGGCACTATCTTAATTTTAATAAAATTAATTTAAAAATGCAATTTTGTTTAAAATATAAATGAATGTTTAATTTATTCCATCCATCTAAATATTTTTTAAAAATAAAATTAAGACACTATATTTCTAGTTTTCACATTTTTAACACTGTTTTACATGGAAAAATACCATGGAATCTTAGGAAAGAACCTTAGTGATTGTATGGTCCAATTTTTCTCTCCATGCAGCAAACCCTTCCATAGTATACCTAATAGTTATTTATTTGAAAAGAATTCACCAACAAGACAATTCATTTAATTTTGTAATAGCTCTAGACAAAACCTGTCTCTCTGCACTGGTTCCAATTCTGCTTTTTGAAGCAACCAGTAGTAGATATATCTTCATTTAATCTCTATTTCTTTAAAGTTAACACAGATACCTTCTCATATGATACGATTGATTTCTAGATCCTTTAGTCACCCCTTTGGATGTATCTTATTTAGCAGGTAAGAATTGCACAAAATATCATAGTTGCAGCCTGAGAAATAGAAAGGGAATAAAGGGACTATTTCCCATGATCTTAATATTAAAGTTCTATTAATATAATTAACATCATTAGTGATAATTATATCTGTTCTGTCCTGTCTTATTTAATATTGTTATTTCTGTAGCTTACTATCAAACAGAGCATTTTGTTTTTTAATAGTCACTTTATCCTTAATAGCTCTAATTAAATTTGTGGTTTAAAAAAATTTAACGAAGCCAAGCCAATTATTATTTCTCCTATAGCTGTCAGAGAAAAAAGAGTACCAGTTAACCCAAAGGCATAACAATATTTGTTACATTCTTCTCTCTCTGTTTTTAGGACACCATTTTCTTCTGCGTCTTTTACTTATCTTTCTTTTTTGCTGGATTCTCATTCAGATTGTAACTCCCAAATACTGGCATCTTTCCTCAAGGTTACACTGGAAACTCTTCTCACTTTCTTTTATATTATCTTCATTTGGTAGTCTCATTAATTCCTATGGAGTTAATTACCATATTTTATTTGTAATTTTTTTTCCCTGAGGCAATTGGGGTTAAGTGACTTGCCCAGGGTCATACAGCTAGGAAGTGTGTCTGAGGCCATATTTGAACTCAGGTCCTCTTGACTTCAGGGCTAATGCTCTACCCACTGTACCAACTAGCTGCCCGTAATTACCATCTTTATGGTGATGATTCTCAAATCTAGCTATCCTGCCTTAAACTCTCTGCTAACTTTCAGTTTCTTCTACTACCCTTCAGACATCTGGAACTGGATGTTCAAGATATACCTTAAATTCAGCATGTCCAGAAAAGAACTATTTATCTACTCCCCTAAGCCCTCTCCCT